>JACXVL010000779.1:0-20165 GCA_014898675.1 Athelia sp. TMB | reverse complement strand
TTAAATGCTCGGTGATGCTCTGGGGTCCTGCTGGTGCTGAATGGGTGATCTGCGCACTGTTGTGCGAGGGCGGGTCTGTAGTGACCGAGCTCTGCTGAGGCTCACATACGTCCAGCACTTGAACTCGACGCCTTTTTGAGTCCGGCTCCTCGACGCCGCTGGAACCAGCCTGAGACCAAATAAGTTGGATAGTACACGATCACAAAGCATGCAGTCGCACCAAAACAGCGTTGCTTGCTGAGCGTTTGAGAGAAGGTGGAATAGCCGATCTACCTGTCTCTTGTGACATAGCAGATTGCAGAACAGAGGTGCTACGCAGCTGGCTGATCGGCGTAGTAGATATTGATGGAGCAGGAAGAGCCTTGTATTGACACTGATACGACAATGCCTGCAGGAAACAGCATGATGTTCCACAGTAAGTTATGGGCGTCTGCGGCAGATGCTGAGCCGGAGATGCCCAATTGAATGCCGGACTCCGGCGGGCCGCGAGACCTGCCAGAGTCGATTTGGGTTTGAAATCGGAGACTCGCTATTGCTCGACGATTGTCAAGCAGAGAGACCAGAAAAGTTCGCTGCAAGCCTTTCAGGCTGCAGTAGAGTGGCCCTGTGCGCTTGTCTCAAGATACAATATGAGGGTCATTGCTTGGGGAACAAGGTGGATGTAGATCCTGGATAAGCTCGCTAAATGTGAGATATGGATTGGAGGACATGTGTATTTGCGACGTTTGCGAGGGTATATAATAATTCGGGAGAGTGATTCTCATGCTGGTTCTTCGCGCTAGGCCACAATGACCGCAATCCCGTGCACTCTCCTTTAGTAGGGGAGATCTCTACGTCTCTCCCTGTCGCACATGGCGGACACGCAGGAGCAATGCGCTCGAACGACGGTTAAGCCCTCGCTGATGAGCTAGTTAGCACCGCGGATGGATGTGCGTTCGATTCTCGGCGAGCGTTTTTGCAGACTGCTGGCAGGAGAGGGCCCACGCTGAGCTGCATTGTGTTCGCATCCTACGGTCCACGCACGCTCGGGCAGAACGGTGAGCACGCATAGGCGATTGCTGCCAATGGCCCGACTGTCTTCGAGAAACGATGACCGTAGGTGCTTTTGAAATACTGGATTCGCGTCTCAGTTTGTTTAGCAGAAGTCGGCATTGGAGTAGCGGCGGGTGGAGGGAAGGTGGTGGCAATTGTCGTGCTCCGGCATCACGCCGTGCGGCGAGGGTGTGGGTCAGTGCTGAGGGAGCAGCCGCGGTTTCCTGGCCGTGGCGATGTCAATGAGGAAGCCCGGCCACAACGAATGCGAGCCCAGTTTGCTTCAACCAGCGACGTCTTTGCTGCTCGTAGTCTTTCTCCACGCTCCTCTCCGACATCTACACTGACATCGTAGGAGATCCTTCCAGGTCCTACACCCGCACCTTCTCTTTCGTCCCCTGAAGTACCCATGCCCCCCACCGAGCTTGCGGTGCATCCGATATCCCCGCACCTGCCGTGCGTGCACCCAAGACAAAAGGGGGTCTTGAAACTCGGAGGGTTGGCGAGTACGAGGGATTAAGCGAATACTGGCCGCTTTGCGCTATGCATGATCTGCGGATCGTTCACGATGCCCATCCGCAAGCGCAAGGTACATGTCTCGCACATCCGTCGGAAAAGCGATGCTAGGAAGATATCGTCGTGTGGTCCTCGCACGGAACGAATGGCGGTAAATGGAACACCACCTGCCCGGATGTTATTGATTGAGTATTCGGAGCTCCTTCGACGCCAGGTGAGAGGTTTACTGCACGTGTGCTATCGACGGTAAGCGCGCACTGCAAATGAGATGCTCGGGACTAAAGATTACGAAGGGTGTTCGGCGTGGGGAGAGTGGTGGTTGAAGGGGGAAAGCCTAGATGAAATGTGATATTCGAATGAGGAAGGTCACGCAGCCGCAGCGAGGCTCCGAAGGTCGCATGATAATCATGAGGGTCTTCGCAGAGAGCGAGATGCGGCTTAAACGCCCAAGAAACCGTCTATTCCGGCCCATATGTGGACGAGAGCACGTCGTGGTACACGAGTGCAGGTGAACTAGATAGGTCCATGTTGATAAGTACTTTGCGCGAGTCTAAAAGGAAGAGCCTGGCCACAGTAAGTGACATGTATATGCTGAAGGAGAGCAAATGTACTTTGATCTACGCCGCTTGCGTGTGTGCTCTCCTGTTCCCGCTCGAGGCACAATGTCAGTCCACGAGCGTAACTCCTCGATATTGATCCTCGCAAACATTGCCTCCGTGTGATACGTCCTAGAAGACGACCTTGAAGGCGTTAGCTGAACTGCTAAACGGCATATCGCGGTTGCTGGCAAGTCGACGTTGCGATTCAAACACCGAAGAGCGAATGCCCAGGAGATGGGGTCAGAGCGCTGGACAGTATCTAGTTGGGGCTTATCGGAGAGGCAATAAGCATGCGCGGCATTCTTTATGGAATGGTGTTGGCTGTGTCAACAGAAAATGAGGAGTAATCCACGGCTATGACGACAGGGCGGAGCAGGTGTCGACTTGGGACTCGGGAGCAACGCGCAGATCTGATTATGTATTGTGCGGATGCAGAAGATAGCCATGCCGATGAACATCCTAATATAAGCCATCCTGGTTGTTGCAAAGTGTCGGAAGGAACGTATTGAGAAGAAAGATCCGAAGTATTCTGGTCATAGTCCTGTGACCGCCTCGGCCTGCGCGTCCAATCCCGCCGCCGATGCAGCTCGATGTCTGCGCGACTAGTTTGACAGAGGCTATGCGACCACGTCGTCGTGGTGCATTCATGTCTGCGACGATTGCCTGCCCCTAGCCTGTCCCAGTTCCCGGCCTGTTTCTGCGACGGCCTCGTCTCCCTCCACTAGCACGAGCCTCCGCGTCCGCGCGGCTCTTGACGCGATCATACCCTTCTCTGTGCGAGCTTCCACCCAGTCATCCAGCCGCGCCTGATCCCATTTCCAGCATTTCCACCATCCCCCAATCCGCTCGCAAACATGGAGTGCGCAAGGCATACTGAATGGGGTGGAAAAACGGGGGCGGTCATATAAGCAGACGCTGGTGATGCTAATCTCGAATCGTCATCCTCGCCTGCGCGCGAGAGGTGGTGTTCGCGCCGGATGAATGGAAAGCACAGCGCCCCAACCCGCAAGTGATGTACCGCGGGCACTCCGTCCCCGTGCCTCTCGAGTCGATATCGAGTCTAGGCATCTCGAAGTCCATCATCTGCGTCCCCTCTGACACGCATCCCGCGACGAAACATCCACTCAGTCCATGAGTCTGCGAGCTCTATCCAGCCTGCTTCCATATGCGCGCCGAAACGGGGGCACCGTTAAACGTTACGCGATTTCTGGTGACGTCCAAGAGTATGCGGGGAAGTGGCCGCATGCGACTGAGAAGCAAAGCCGGCTCATATTTGTCTGCGAAAGCCGAGCGAAAAGAGTCTTGCGCGCGCGCCCAATGTAATGGACGTTGGATGTGCAGCTTGCCTTGCGACTTTGTCTGGTCGTTGAGGAGGATGCGGCAGCGGAATGATTCTGCTGTGGGTCGAGTAGTCGATTTGCACAACAGAGGGTGCGACCATCTGCTGATGCCCTGCCCCGAGAACTTGCTGGGAGGACGGAGGGCGGAATGGAAGACCTGCGTGGAGAACGGTAGTCCATGCAGAGAGATGTGTATCCCGCAGCGGAGTTTCATGAGTACTTTGGATTTATGACTGCTGGGGGGCAGCCGCGGAGAAGAGGGTAGATGCGATGGGGTCTGTGTGGACGCGGTAAATCGAAAGAAATGAGCCTATGCGTGGAGACGGGTCGGGTCTGCGTCTATGAGCGCGAAATGAAAATGCGCCGATAGAATGCCATCGTTATTGGTCCTAGAGAACATGTATGGCACAGTTAGTGATTTATACGCGTAGAACGAGAAAAGAACCAGCATACCCTAATACTACTAATAGTGACCAGTAGGTATGAAATTCTACTCATGGCAAGGGTGCTCCGCGTCTGTTGCAAGACGCTGCGTCGACAGCGAGCCCGTCGTCGGTAACCGCAGTGGTATGGTGTCAGGTTGAGGACCAGATGCGGCTTTGGGTCAACCTGAAAGGCCGAGGACGCCGAGTTGCAGACAGAGCTTTGGGGGCAAGATCGAGATCGAGAGGCCGGCTGGTGGAGAACGTCGACGGGATGACGCTGATGTCGTCGTACTCGAGACTCGCTGACCGAACAGCTGACCGTCACGGTGATGAAAGAGACGAGTTTGTGCAGGTGGCGGTGCTGGACCTCGATCTGACCTCAACTTCAAGTTGACCCTGGTCTCCGAGCAATATTAATGGTCCCTCCAACTCATCATCTGGCATCGAAATCACGCTCGCCTCCGCTCTACAATGCGCTAGTACTATTCATCTAGAACGCTTTTATGGTCCACATGCCTGGAATAATTCATAGCAAACCAGCATCTTATACTACTTCCTAACTTTCTACTCGCCTTATAGGAACTACTCTGGCTCAGTGCAATGAAATCCCGCAGGAGAATATGCAAAGAATGGTACGTCAGTGCAGTCTGCTCAAGTATGCGGTTTCGGCTTGAGCGCGTGCAGGCTACCGATACTGACCCATATTCCCTCAAAGGTGACGGGTGCTATGCAACGGCGCTGGCATACTCTTGCATATACAGATCGCAGCCTGAATGGTCTCCGATCCCCTCGACTACTTATGTCGATATTGGTCCAATGCATCTGCTGCATTGACTCCTGGAGCACCCTGCTACATTTCTGCAGCGTCTCTCTCAACCCTCCCCTCGTAATCCCCGCAGAACCGTTGTCGGAGAAGAGGATGCCAGAACGGACGCAAAGATCCCTAAGCGTAAGGGCCGCGGCGTCGAGATCCTGCGGTCCGCCTCCCTCGAGGTGTGCCCCATTTCTCCTCTTCCTCGCCGGTTCGGGCGCTAATGAGTGTCTTAGCAGCCGTAGAAATATGGCGCGACTCCTTCGACAGCACCGTCAGCCCCGCGAACGGCGGCGGGAGCGCGCGCACGAACATCGACCAGCCGCGCAACGCGCCCTCGCCCACGTCGAGCGCCGCCACCCCACGCGCGCGCCGCCTGCTGCCGCTAACCGCGATGCCGAGCAGCGCGAAGAAGATGCTTCGCCGCGGCGCGCGCGTCGCGAACATCGCCGCGTTCCCAGGTAAGCCGCCTTTTCACCTCCCCTTTCCTTCCCTTTATCCCGCGAGCTAACCCAATCGCGTGCCAGGCTCCTCCCCGACGGCCGCTCTCGAGTCCCCGCGCACCTCCCTCGCGCTCCCGAACACGCTCCTCACGCCGACTAGCTTCCAGGTCCCGCAGTCCCCGCTCGCGAGCTCGTCTATGCCTGCAGAGGCGAACACGCCCGCGCTGCGCCCGCCGGATCTGGGGATCACGCCGACCTTCTGGTCGCCCGCGCACCCGCCGATGCGGCGCCCTAGAAGTACGTGGGGTCGCGCGCCGCTAGCTGAAGGGCGCGGACACGGGGCTCTCGGTGCCGGGGGGACGGATGAGGGCGCGGGCAAGATGAAGCGGGAGAAAGAGGCGTGGCGGGGGAAGTCAGATTTGAGTGGACGCGCGGTTGCGTCAGGGAGAGATTGGGCATGACGGAGGGCGCGCGCCAAACCGGCTATCGATGATGAGGCAGTAGACGGCGGCGAGCGCGTCGCACAACCACTCGCCCCCACGCGACGGGGACGGCGAGGGAGGCAAAAGCGGGGACGAGAGCTACTCTGAGGACTCGGAGATGCCGTAGACGTGCGCTGCCTCCCCTCGCCCACTGCCGCATCAGCTCAACGCCATGGACTTTTGTGGAGCGGCAAAGAGGACCCAGCAGTATCTACATCAACCAATTGCTCCCGCCACTTGACTCCATGGGCGCCATAGCACATCGCTCCAGCATTCATTGCGCGCCGCCCTACGCTCGTACCCCCACAGAATGTTCATCGGAGAAGGAGATGCCGTACCTGCATATTCCGTCTTTCGCGAGGACATAGTTTCCCACAGATTCGGAGCCCACGCCGTCATTGCGAGATGGTCATCAAAGATCATGCTACTACCTTCGCTAGTGGAGTAGCCCCCGTTTCGCCCTGGGCCGCAGGCTTCGAAAGATGACTATCAATGATATCGCGCACATCGTTGGGCAGGAATCTCCGAATTGTATTTTGACTTTTGGTGTGACTGTCAGGGTATATATGTGGGTTCGCCCTAGCGCGGCAAGCTCAAACCTTACTGACATCGGACTCTCCCTCCAGGATCCAGGCACGATATCTTGAAACCTTGTTTCGCATTCTCGGAGAAGTCGGTCTTACTCGTGACCAGAGCACTCCTCCGCCTTCTTTGCGCCTCATTCTCCTCATGCTCGTGGCCATTCTCGGCAGTCATGAACTTCCAAGCGAAAGTAGGCGCACCTGCAGTTTCCTGTGGCACATGGACTCAGCCGCGCGCCAGTTATCTACGCAGGGGCCCACCAAGAGCCAAATGACCGATACTCGAGCATTGAGCGTCAATCTATCTACAATCGTCTCTGTGTGTAATTCATTTCTTCAATTATCACATTCCGCTTACTGAGGGTGTTACCTTCCATTCGAAGCTTTGAGGGAATGTACACCAGAATGCTCAGCTTCGTGCGCACAACATAAATCATGCCACCTGTTTCGCGGGGAAGCTCCTCTGTGCAGATTAGCCAACTCGATTCCGACGCTTCCTCATGGCTCAATAACATCAGGAAAGGCTGCTCACGTGCGGATGATCACGCCCTGACCTCGACCCGCGACTTGCTGGCTTTCCTCAGGCATATCAGCCACCCCGGCCTCAGCACACCAACACTGCTCGCCCCATCCACGCCCACTCCCAACCTAGCCCCCCCAAGCTGCATCATTCCTAATTCATTTGCACCACACTCGGCCCCATGCCGATGTCCTCGGTTTCTTCTCAGCGCCCAAACTACAGCGCTCACGCTCTTCTATCGTTTGGAAGTTTTTGTGCCTGAGGCGTCCACGGGCGCCACGAGTGGGGTCTCGTAACCCAGCGTGGACGGGTCTTTTATTTAAGCCGTTGATGGCGCAGAGTTCAACTTATCGTGCCAGAGGCGGCGGAGCATCGTCTTACCAGCCGTATAAGCACCTCTAGCGAATCTCAACGCGCTCTCCTCGTCTACCGGCCCAACCCGCATATACTCGGGCGCACCGAGGCTCGCTGAGGGCGCATTGCGCGTGGGCAACCCAACTCGCCCAGTGGCCGCAGCTCTTGAAGGCAATTGTGGCAACTGTAAAACAGCGCCTGGAGAAGGCAGATGTTGAGGAGAGCAGTCAATTTTTGAAGGGCGATGCCAAGGTCTCTCTTGGTCAGAAACGGACGGAAGTGGTCAGCTCGATCCACATCTCTGCATATAATTGGCTATATCTACGCCATGATTATTGTACCAAGAATGTGCGTCGAGACGAGCACCGCGCGCGAACGTAATCTGGTTAGCAGCAGAGCGGAGTGTAGTTCTAACAGGCACGCGCAACGAAGTAAGAGGGACTCGGGGGATGCGCAATAGAAACACGCATAGAGACCGCCCATCTTTA
Organism: Athelia sp. TMB; assembly: GCA_014898675.1. Taxonomy (NCBI): domain Eukaryota; kingdom Fungi; phylum Basidiomycota; class Agaricomycetes; order Atheliales; family Atheliaceae; genus Athelia; species Athelia sp. TMB. Next base: position 12,574 of record JACXVL010000779.1, on the reverse strand, counting down.
TTCACATCCCGCACCCTCAGAGTCGTTACCCATGGCTTTGCGCAGCTGATTTCACTCTTGGTCGTCTCCGCGGTCGGCACCACACTTCGCAGATACGGTGCGCCAGTCGACCTCGGCAAGGGGAAGAGCATACGCGAAATTGGACATCAAGACGGCCTTGTGTTGGTGCGGCGCGACTCTTGAGGGCGCCGATAGTGGTCCAGACCCCGCTGCCGTCGGACTGGAAAGAGGAGAAGAAGGTCGGGGCCGAAGTGTGTTGCATAGCATGTGCATTTCCGTGGCATATTGTTGTCGTCGCCGTCTCTGGGAGTGCGAATCGTTGGTTATATCAAACAAGCTGGCGATGGAATGATGCCAAGGAGGGGTGGGCGCAGTGCTGTAAGTCGTATGGAGTGCCAGAGAGGAGTGATTGCGGCGTGGCGGCAGGCTCGCGAGACTCGGAATAATAGACGATGCGGAAGGGGGCGCGAAGAGAGGCACGAACGACGATATCGGGCACCGCGGTGAAGGAGGACGTGCCTAGATGAGACAGAACCAGCTGAGGAGTTAGTTTCGTCGTGCGCGTCCAGAGGGGCGCTGCGGTAGTGGCAGAGGAGGAAGAGGACAGTCTGACTTAGGGCGACGCGATGCTTGCAAGCTGCACTGCTGCAGGCCGTGGTCAGTGGGACAGAGTCTCGCGGTGGTGGTGGTTTTATTCCGGTGAGGTCCCGTTGCGGAACGCCGGCTGTCATTCTATAGCTGCACCTTTCATAGGACCTAACTGAGTTTGAAAACCTAGCGGAGTTTAAAACTTAAAACGCGTGCCATCCTGGCACGCCTCCGAGGCAATTAAACTATTTAAATTTTTCTCCCGAGGTGCACCTATAATATGCAAGCCGGAACGCCCGTATCCAACACTAAGTACATCCGTATACTACAGTTATACTACCTGTGGAACCTAGCGGTGTCGCGGTCGGCGCGGGTCGTCGTCACTATTTCGTCATCGTCGGTGCAGGCGTGCCGCGTCAGAGGCGGAACAGATCTCAAGAAGGAACACGTGGCACACCCCACCAAGACTGCGAGCTCGACTGGCTGCTCAGAGGATTGCACACGATCACGACTGCCTTGCTCTGGCATTCCCTCCCGCTTTCATCGATCGACACGAAACTGGGCGCTTTCTTTGGAAATCTGCCAGCGATCGCTCGCCTCGCCGCCAGCTTCTCCCCTTCCGCCTTCGACCAAAGCAAGCACGACTCACAGCGGGCAATTAGTAGCCCTTTCTCTCCTGCTCGCTCGACGTTGGCAGGCACGGCGCTCCCAGAAGCGAGCTGTACCTCGCTGTACTATCTTGTCGATTACAGAAGATGCCACAGGCTCAACCCCCGCTCGGATTATCCCATGCTGTCATCGCTTTTCGTAGTGCCAACCTCCGAATGATCCTCGCCGAATCAGAACGCGTCGAGCTGACGCACTATAGCAATAGTAAATGGCTCGCGGCTGCGTGCATCTGTGACTTTCAATATAGTCTACACCATTCTGGTGCATCTTTGCTCATCACTGTCATGTATCTCTGGATTCAACCTCGCGCCGTCTAGGTCTTGAAGGTCGGAAATAATATAACAGATAATTACCAGTATTGCATGAGAACCTGACAGCTCGGTTGTATACCAAAATCATGCACACCATTGTAGGAGGTGATGTGGACTGCCCAGCATTGCAACGCATCCGGGGAGAGCGGGGCATGGTCCAGTTGCACGTTCACATTTGCTTGTGCGGGGCAGTTAACTGTATGTCGCTCTGCAGATGGAAAATATGGTACATATATATTATTTAACTCTATATTAATCATTCAGGATAGACAGTGGAGCTATTATCAGGCCTGTCATGCCCCGAGATGTAGATTCTTCGTGAGTATAGTATACCATCCTCCAATACATCACTACAATCCTAAGCTCCGAGCCTCTGCCAATGCGACCTCCGCCTCTGCTTGCCGTCCACTTGCTGAGAGACAGTCGGACAATTGCTCTAGGGCATCTGACAGATCGGAGGTGAACACCTTTGGCCGCTCTGCTGCAAGAGCCTTGTATAATCCAGTGGACTCTTGAATGACTTCCAGAGCTTCTTCATGACGGACGAGACGGGAAAATCTGAGAGACAGGTTGTAAAGAGACTGCGCAAGATTGGCATTAAATACCGCTGGCCGCTCCGCCGCGAGAGCCCGGCGCAGCCCCACGGCCTCCTGGCTCGCCGCCAGAGCCTCTTCGCGTCGACCGTGTTCTGACAAGCGAATCGAGAGGTTGTTGAGTGAGTCGGCGAGGTCGGCATTGAAAGCTGCCGGTCGCTCCGCCGCGAGAGCCCGGCGCAGCCCCACGGCCTCCTGATTCACCGCTAGAGCCTCTTCGTGTCGACCGTGATCTGACAAGCGAAGGGAGAGGTTGTTGAGCGAGCCGGCGAGGACGGCATTGAAAGCAGCCGGTCGCTCCGCCGCGAGAGCCCGGCGCAGCCCCACGGCCTCCTGGATTGCCGCTAGAGCCTCTTCGTGTCGACCGTGACTTGACAAGTCGACGGAGAGGTTGTTGAGTGAGTTGGCGAGGGCGGCATTGAAAGCCTCTGGCCGCTCCGCCGCGAGAGCCCGGCGCAGCCCCACGGCCTCCTGATTCACTGCTAGAGCCTCTTCGTGTCGACCGTGATCTGACAAGCGATTTGAGAGGTTGTTGAGTGAGGTGGCGAGGACGGCATTGAAAGCCTCTGGTCGGTCCGCCGCGAGAGCCCGGCGCAGCCCCACGGCCTCCTGGATTGCCGCCAGAGCCTCTTCGTGTCGACCGTGATCTAACAAGCCAACGGAGAGGTTGTTGAGTGAGTCGGCGAGGGCGGCATTGAAAGCCTCTGGCCGCTCCGCCGCAAGAGCCCGGCGCAGCCCCACGGCCTCCTGATTCGCTGCTAGAGCATCTTTGTGTCGACCGAGATCTGATAAGCAAATTGAGAGGTTGTTGAGTGAGGATGCTAGCTTTTCAGTTGTATTCACAGTTTCTGGTGGCTCCCCCGTAACATCCTGGCGTGGGTGTATAGCTTTTCGGATTCTGTTCAGAGCCGCCTTGCTCATACTAATATTTGACAAGAAGAGGCGAAGTGGCGTGCGAGGCTTTGCTTCAGATTTCATTCCCTGTGGTGCTGCGAGGACTCGGCGTGAATGCACGGAATCCTCAATTGCTGTCAATGCTTCTTCTAGACGTCCTTCATACGCCATCCTGCTGGAAAGTCCAAACAATGTTTCTGCTTGTGAAGCCTCATCGTATAGGCCTGCAAACTCTGTGCCGAGGTCCTGACGGTGACATGTCACTACAATATACTCGGCCAAAATGGTAGAGACTCACATTGAGCCAGCGCCAGAAGGACTGTGAGCCCAAGAATGTGCTTGTAGAGGCCGTTATCTCAATAGCAGTGGTGTGATGGTATGGTAGAAACTCGCGGAGAATTTCTGCCAATGCAGTATTGGGAATTTCGATATCACGAATGTGGTCACCCCAGTATTCACAACCATACAGGAGCTGCTGAGAGACTCCGGTGAGCTTCGGGATGCCAGGCCCGTCGTCCTCGTCTCTCACAAGATAGCCTGTACCAGTGATGGATGTAGCTGTCAGTTCACGAACTATCGTCCGAAGGCACAGCTCCGCCAGCGTCTGACTGTGCCGTTTCTCTGATAAAAAGAATTTTCGCGTGTTGGCTGTTTCTGCCGCGCGCATTGTGACGAATTCACGGAATGAAAGGTGCAGCGGGTGAATAGGCGCGTGCTCATCGTGCAAACCCACTAGAACTGATCCGAATCTTTGGGGCAAGTGATCCAGCGATAGCTCATCATTTCCACCATACAAGGCACGGAGAACCGCAAGCGATAAAGGTCGCTTGACGGCCATGATGGCACCCATGAAAACAGCGTAGTCTTCGCAGAAGTCCGTGTCACCCCAATCACCGCAGACCTCCAAGATGGCTGCATATAGATCATCAATTTTCTTAGTGGGTTCGAGCCGGCCTTGCGCGAGGGATTTTTTGAGCACTGCATGCAATTTGGCTCTCGGCTTGTGTGCGGTGCGAAGGTAGGCAAACACGGTGGCGATCCATATAAATAGGCCCTCCGCCATGATTGTCAACTCGTGGATCAGTGCCTCGTCTGGCCACGAAGGTCCCATCCGCGAACTGATTTCAGCATCCAGTGCCATGAAATTGACGTAAGCGGCAATATCCTGCCGATTTTCGGGAGAGTTGATGTCGAAGATATGGAAAGAGATATGGTCGCTGGCCGAGAGAAACCGCTCTACTATCATCGTGGGACGCGTGGTCAAGAATAGTCTGAAGTTGGGGGGAAGCTTTGTGACCCCATCACGCAGTATGGTGAGCAAGTCAGTATTTCCTTCATCGCGAACATCTTCGTCCAACGCGTCAACGACCACGATGATTTGTCGATCGATTGGATGGCGACTCAGAGGCCCGGCAATGAATGCCTCGAATTGGCGAGGGAGGGGCGCCGAGGCCAACGAAGGATCTTCCTCTATACTCGCGGCGATGTCGGCGGCGATAGCGGGGTGTAGGCTGGCAATGTCGCGTGCAATGGTGCTGAAGAGCAATCGAGGAGTATCGCGCGTTGGTGTTGCGCGATCAAAGAAAAAAGACGATGCTAGACTCCCTTCTGCATTAAGCGCTTGCGCAACAGCGTTAGATATCGCCGTTTTCCCAGATCCTGCGACATCCTTCAAGCAAAAGATACGGTGATTGTCGCGCAATCGCGACCAATCGCGGATCAGCGATAGCATAGTGACTCGAGTCCCGGGTAAACAGGCCAGCATTGGGTTCCAAGACGCCCCGTCCGCATATGGGAGCTTGTCCAGAGCTGCCAGCGATGAACCTTTCGCCTGGGGGACAACTAAAATTGCTCTCAGTATTTGCAAAAATCTCTGAAGATGCAGCATCGGTGCTGAGTGCTGACCTATCTGAACCCCACCAACCACATGATTGTAATTGCCAGCTACGTTGACATTCCCAGATGTCCCTTCCGTGTGAAATACCTTGAGAATGTACTGTTAGAACGGCGGGCTCGCTCCGTTAAGATGAGACGATCTGCACATACCACACCTCCTGCTTGCGCCATGGTGAAGACAAAGATGATGGGAGAAGCAAAGAACCAGAAAGAGCTTGAGGAGGGTGGACGTAAGTGTCCAGGCCATGAACTGCGCCTGCAAGAAGCAGCGTGTACATGGGCGCCTACGGTGGAAGCACGAATGGAGTGACGATGCTGAGTCGGCCGAGACACCCGATTGGCTGCCGCTCGGATTCACGAGAGATGGGCATTGGATATGGCACACAGGGCCCGGATCACGGTAATGTCGCGATGCGAGGCACAGTCCCGACTTGACACAATGTGATTAGAAGATTATCGCGGCATGAGATGCATGGGAGACGGATCCCCAGTGGGGCGAACAGAAAAAGCGCTTGGAAGATACGCCATTCAAACAAAACCTCTTCTACTGGCCCTCGATACCACACAGCCTGCTCCCATCCTTTTACGCCGCCCACCCGCTCTCCGCCCACAGCAACGATGTCTCGTGGACTTTCCACGGCCCGCGCCTCCTCCCTTTCATCCCAATGTGTATGTCAATTCCATTCGTGCAGCGGGTGTCCGCGAGTAGCCTGATCCGTTCCAAAGTGTTATGCCCGTTGTACCGAGGGCAGGCGGAGAGCGGTCGCAGAGCTACGCCGGGATGATGTAGATCTCAGGCCATGCAGTCAAGTCCGTCTGCTTGTGGGCACGGAACGAATGGGGAACCTCATGCCCGTGGTGCCCTGCCCGCGCGCTGCTCGCATCCAATTGTGATGGCTGATGGCGGGTATGCGCGGCTACTGCGAATGGAGGGAGCCTGGAGGCGAGGCAAAACCATTGGCGCTTTTGTTGTCCTATTAAAGTTTACTGCAGGGCTTTGGCTTGAGCAGAAGGCGGACATGTTGTTCCATGCGTGGAGGGCGGCAATCGTAGTGGCTTAGTCAGCGGGTATGTTGGAGAAGCGGACTGAGAGGTCCATATGTTTGTAGTGAGGCTGCCAGCCCAAGGATTGAGAGGTACTTGCAGTGGGGCTGCCGACTTTTCGGCTGAAGACGCAGTAGCGCGAGGCATCAGGATAACAGGTTGAATCCAACCTGCGGACTAGCCAGGGAAACGAGGACGGATCTGGTTCAACTGTGTCTGAGTCATTTTGTGTGCATGAATACATTCATCGTGAAGACTATGTGAAAGCAAGAACACTGTCAGCGAGTTACGTGGGGCAGAAGGCGAGCAACGTACCCAGACACCCGCGTGCAGCGAACGCATAACTTGTGTTGCTCCGCTTGCCACACCATCGAAGAGCATCCCAGCACTGAACCTGTACCACTCGCAAATACGAACTCCATGCTGATTGACTGGCGACCACGCTAGGGAGCATATGTCGTGGAAGTCCCCCCTGGCGAGATGTAAGCTCGTAACACGAATCCTAGGAGCTCATCGTGACCAGCGGCAATGGCATGAGCATCTGAAAAGCGCGAAAAGCAAGCGTTCTGATGAGCGCCTCGGGAGGGTGTGACAGACGAGAAGGATTATAGTCGCAGAGATACGAAGGCGAAACACGAGATGGGGATTGGTGTTGATCAGTGTAGTATGATTCCCGTCGTGGCGAGTGGGAGTCAGGAGCGGTGGTCACAGTAAGGTCGCAAACGCTCGTTTGACGACTGACGTGAGCTGTAATGATTGCTCGGACCTCGGAATATGATTTTGCTCTCACGACGAGCGAGGGCACGTTCACGTTAGATGAACGTAAAGCACTCTCGGACACAGCACCCCAGCCAGAGAGATGGACCGCGCGCACTCCATCCCCCGCTCCTGTCGAGTCGAACTCGCCCTAATTATCTCGGACGTCCGGCATCTGCGCTTCCTCTAACACACGTCCCGGTAAAAACACATCCATTTAGCTCATACAGTCCGCGAACCCTATCCGGGAGGCTTCCATGTGCGCGCCCAAAATGGCAGGGCATCCCAAAAGACCGGACGGTTGATGTGCATGATTGGTCGCATGCAGATGAGAAGCGTAGTCGCCCATATTCGTCTGCGCAGGTAGCGTGAAAAGACTCTTGTGCGCGCTTCCGTCGGTGTTACAGGCTGCCATGCGAATGTAATTGGCCGGGGAGGAAGCGATATCGGTATGGTCCTGCTGTGGACCGAGGAGAGTTAGGCGGAAGGCCTTATGTCGAAGGTTGGGAGCCGCAGCGGAGTTTCATGAGTACTTTAGCTTTGCGACTGCTGGGAAAGAACCACGGACAGGAGGGTAGAAATAAGGACGATATCTGTGTCGGCGCGGTCCATTGAATGAATGGGCCTGAACGTTGTGACGGGCCGGGTCTGCGTCTAAGAAGCGGACTGAGAGTGTGCCAATATGCAATCGTTACGAGCCCTAAAGGAAAGGAATAGCGTGGTTATTGATTGGCATGCGCTCAAGAATGAGAAGAAAGCCGACATACCCTGCTATTTACCAGTAGGTATGTGCTCTTGCGACGACAGCGAGCCCAACGTCGGTAGCTGCGCATGCAGTGATATGATGTCAGGAAGCCACGCCTCGGACTGGACACAGGAGGGGGGCACCGAGTTGCCGAGGAGGGGGGACGAGATCGAGATCGAGATGCGAGCGGGGGTCGTGATGACGCCAATTTCGTTGTGCTCAAGGCTTGTTGACCAAATGGTGGACCGTGATAGAAAGGGGAGGAACCGTTCGATCAGTCCTATTCGGTCTCAATAGATTTACCCATATCAAGTAGGATACCGTCCGCAGCCTATAACTACCGGCCACAGCGTTACCAAGGGCAGTCACACCCGCCACCGTTGTGCTTGGCGACGATAAAACATGCGTGCTCACCGTCACCGGCGGCGACCCCAGCGCCGACTGCATCCAAAAATGGAATGTGGCTGTGTATTTCTCAGCCACAAGTGGCCACCGTCCCTCGGCGAGCGGGTATACGGTTTGACTACCTCTTTGAATTCAATTGCCTGTCAAGATCAATAGTAAGTTTTGTGATACCGAGGCACTAGCTGTACTAAAATTATATTTAGAGGGCTAAGAGACATACAAGCCATATAATCTGCTTTAAAGGATAGGGAGAGGGAGCAAGAAGCTGTGATTGTGCTGCCGCAAAATAATCTATAATCAATAAACAGCTTCAATATATTTCTGAAGCTCTAGAATGCATCATAAGGGCGAATAACAGAGGAATAGATGGAGAAAGGGATTTCAAAGTGGCTGAGACAGCACAGCCACATTCCGTTTTTGGACGTCGTCAGCGCTGCGCTCGCCGCCGGCGACGGCGAACGCGCATGTTTTGTCATCGCCAGGCACCATGGTGGCGGGCGTGACTATCCTTGGGTGGCAACGCCGGTTCTCGCGCGGCTGCGGACGGCACCCTACTTGATATGGGTAATTACGAGAGATCGAATAGGACTGATCGAACCATACCTCAAGAAAGGGCGAGCTTGTGCCGGTGGCAGTGCTGGGCCGCCGTCTGCAAATCGAGCGGGCCGTACTCCGGGCAATAGGCTATTGGTCCCGCCTTGACCTCTTCACCACAAGCAATGGATCCCCTCGACACTTTATCTGACATCAAAAGCACACTGACTTCCACTCTACGATACGCTACTACTGCTCATTCAGAACACACGTATAATCCACATGCCTCGAATGACTCGTCTGGACAAAGCAGCGGGCGAGACCCTCTTGCTCGTTGCCCGTCGTACTTCTTAAATTTCTACTGGCCTTCGAACAACTACTCTAGCTCAGCGCAATGGATCCTCGCATAGATCATTTGTAGAAGGACGTGTCAGCTGCAGTGCCGTCTGCTCAGGTATGTTGTTTCTCTTTGAGCGCATCCAGGCTACTGAATCATCTTCCCTCAAAGATGACGGACACTGTGCAATAGCATGACTCGCATCCAGAGATCACAATATGCATGGTCTTCGATTCTACATATCAAGATTGGCCCGACGCGGCTGCCTTGACTCTTGCAGCACCATGCTACGTGTCTCCAGCGTCTCTCGCACCCTCCCCTCGTATCCCCTGCAGGTCCATCGTGGAAGAAAAAGATGCAAGAAACGTCCTATCAGTTCGTCCCCAGCACAAAGCTCTCACCGTGAATCATCGCCCAAGTCATTATTGCGGATGCTCATTAGAGCAGGACCCCACCTTTGTCAGTAGCCATCACGCGCGCAAAGCTTTCAAGTCGCATCCAGCGTTATGCTCTGCGTTTCCGTCGTTAGAGTATCATTCGCAATAGTCCTAACAGCGTGCGGGTACAATTATTTGGCCCTATCTGTGGGTCTCTGGGTATGTTCAATCCCTCCGAGAGCACGCCGCTTACTGATACGGGGCCAAATTCTCCTCCAGATGATTGACAAGTTATAGCAACAAACTCTCGCAATCGAGACCGCGTCCCTCCCGGTCTCTTGTTGTTTACAGGCGACACCTACGGAGGGCTACCCCTTTCCCCGGTTGACGCTGCACGTTTTCAAAAACTTTCTCGCGTCCTACCCCTCTCGCCCTCTGGACTGAATACGACTCCAAACAAGCAGCTGCGGTATCTGAACCACCCGTATTCCGCGAAGACAGCTTTTCGCTCGCACTTCGACAGTTCCCTACCACCCTCAGGAAACCTGCTATCATCTTCCCCACCAAAGTTCCTTCACTCCCAAACCCAAACATTCGTCACTCGGCTTCAGCCTCATCGCACCCACGCACGCTCGGCTAACGATGCACAACCGTATGCGGCACGGCGCTCGAGAACGGCCGCGCCTCGCGATTACTGGCCCGCCGGCCAGAGCAGCGTGACTCCACTCTATATGCATGCCGCTCGGCGAGCTTGCTCAACCGAACATCGGTTTCACGCAGGTCGGCACGGTTCGCTGCTGATGGGCGTATGCTGCGACGCGATTATGAGCACGCTTCTTCGCGGATTAGCCCCAGGATGCGCTCGTGGCTGAGGGGCACATGCGGCGTAGACGAGGCGAATGCGTGCGCTGGAACGCATGGGTGTCGGGCAAGGCGCGTGCTGGCGGAGGCATCGCTGCAGGAGAAGGGGAAGCTAAGCTCAGCACGACGATGTAATTGTTGGTTGTGGCTCAAGCGGATGAACGTCTCTTGTGTGTAGTTGTAAATGGCCAGTGAACGGGAATAGGTTTGATCCAATCCAAGACTCGACAAACCGCTCTGGACTTAGCATAGCTTCTTGTTTTCAAGGTCAGCTGTTTTCTCGAGAATTCATTCCAATCCTTTTGTGTTAGGGCCTGTGCACTATCGGCGTGTCATTATTACTTGGTGCTATATCGTCCAGCGCGGGTGGGTGGATCAGTCTTGCGCAGGTCCTGTCCGACTCTTCAGCGCTTGAGCCCGACTGATCTTTCTGCACCTATCACGCTCTGGGTCCCAAACCCTCGTCGGACTGCCAAGGCCACCACGCTATGGGCAGATCCTGTGCTCGCAGCTGACAACCTCGGACGTGATGGGGCCCTCGCGTTGCCAAAACTCACCAAAGATACCCCACCGGATACGTTTCCCGCTTTCAAGAACTCAGCAGCCAATATGTTATTCATTGTGGAAGAAGTGGAGGTGTGACTTTATATCTGAGCCTTTTCAATTCTTGCTCTCCTCCCTCCATAACGATTTTAAAGCCAGCTAATGACATCAACATCCTTTGCGAAGTTACACGGGCACCAGTGATAGAAATATCATTGATCCTCATATGCAGATATGCGTGCATCCCTCCCTACTACCGGCCCTCAAAATCCCACAACCCGCCTCCTAATCTCCATGCTATCAGACTGCGCTCTTCGGCCCTGGGAAAGATGCCATCTGGCCCTTCCACAGCCCGCGCTTCTCTACATACGTTCCAAAACGCATCTCCATTTTGGCAAGGCTGTGGAGGTTCCACAGCCGCGAGCGCATCATTCACGACGAGGGGTTGGCACAAAATATGACGGACAAGACAGGCTGAAATGAAGCGAATGACGCCAAGCACCGCACCTCTCTTCTGCTTCAAGACAGGAATCAAGAGCTTTCAGCTGGTGGGCGTGTGGGTGGGCGCACACGCAGACCGGCCGGAAGTGCTATGAGTGGCGAGAGCCATCTGCAATAAATCTACGCAATTTGGGGCTGGGTTTCCGAGTTTTGGCAGAAGGCGGGCGTGCAGCATGCGAGTGTGTGGTAGGTGAGGCGAGGGTGTGTGGCCTGTGGTAGTCTCAGGATTCTCGAATGCAGGTGATATATGCGAGGAGAGGGGGACGCGGGTACAAGCTCCAGAATCAAGCATTTCGGAAATGTTTTCGTTGGTCGACGTAATCGAACTGGGAGTATCTGTGTGAGATTCAATGCAGTCGAACCGGTTTCTGCGAGTGAGTAGGCAAATGCATGTCGACGCGCCCATGGTAAGACTGCATAAGAAAGAACGCGTTGGGTGAGTAAGCTATGCGCGATGGATGGACAACATACCTCGACGGCGTACAAGGCCCAACAAGAAACCCAAATGCGCTGCGCCATCCTGCACCCCATCGATGGGCGCACTTGCTCAGCATCTCCCTCGCGCACATATCGCTTCCATACGGAGAGCTGGCAGGCGTCATATGACATTTGGTGGGAAGTCCCAATGAACAGGGGGTTGGTGCAGGCTAAACCGGAAAGAGACGCGGATTGGTTCGTGGTCACCAGCCCCGCAAACTACTGGCGAAGGAGGGGCCATCCCGAGCTGCATTTTCCCGCATTCCAGAAAGACTGACGCAGCGCGCGCACATGTAAGCGCTGAGGCTCCTGTGGACGTAGTGGATGTCGGTGACGGCGAAGAGGGAGGCTATGCTTGAAGACATTGAAGAGTCGAGCTGGCTGCGACCGACTTTGTTCTGCACGTATCGTGTACGTCGTGGTGAATGGAAGCAAGGAGTGTCAGCTACGGATGGGTCGCAGCGACGTGGCCCACCATCTGTAGCGAAAGTCTGGAGAGCCCGCCATCTGGTGCCCAGCACGGCAGAGCTTTGCTTGAACGAATGCGAACACATTCCGCTCCAATCATTGGGAAGTCGGCCACTACCCCATTCTCGGCGCCTCGTTTAGACATCTGCACCAGTATCACGGAAGATCCTTCCAGCTCCAACATCAGCATCTCTTCCTCCGCGTCCTAGAAACGGATACATTGCCGCCCAACCCTTGCGGGATTGCATCCTGCCAGCTAAGCTTCTGTTATACGTGCGCCCAAAACGAGAGAATATTGCCGAGGTCGAGCCAATGGTAAGCAGGAGGGGATGGCACGTGTACTGGCGTGTCTGCACCGGGTATGCGTAACCCATTATGCGCAGGTGTCTCCTTCTACGCCCAGCCGAAGATCATCATGCGCACAAAGTGCCACCAAGCTCTGTCCTATATATCAGGAAGATATCGTCGGTGCGGGCGGACGGGCGTGCGCTCTAGGTAGGCGGGAGATATGATGAGAATATCGGGCGGGTTGGTGTCGGTGGAGGAAACGAGTCTGGACGGAGGGTGCCGGTTCG
>JACXVL010000778.1:0-20172 GCA_014898675.1 Athelia sp. TMB | reverse complement strand
CGGTTGTGTTGATGAAGGTCATCGTAACTGGATGAAAAATCGACCTCAATCACCGCCAAAGTGAATGCGAGAAAGCCTTACATTCGCTCAATATCGCTCATGCAGCTTGACAAAGTCTGGAAGAAAAAGTCTTCAAGGTCAAGGCGTGTTAGATTACGAAGTGCTTTGATCAGATGGCTCGTATTCTGTGACCGTATTTGCAGCAGCAGTTTAGACAGGACAGTGAGCCTGGTTGATTCGAGGTAAGCCCCAGGCCTAAAGTTGACATGAGCAGCCGCAAACTTTACAAAGCATGCGACATACCTAATGAACTCGAGGGCATCATGGTATAAAAGAGTAATATCCGGGACGCGACAGTAATCAGGATGTGGAAATAGCGAGCATATTTGAGCGATCCTCGCGCGGGTTTCAGAGTCTTCGATTCCAGCGAATATCCCCAGGACTTTACTTTTGAGGTACCCAATACCTGTTGCCATGCCATGAGTAAGTCCCGGAACTCGTTCGGTACTTTTGACGCGCACCCATGAAGCTACCAGCTCTGCGAAGGAACCAGCCATGCAAAGAAATGGAAGAGAAGTGAGAGAGAGGAAAGAAGGCTGAGTAACTAGATTCAGTATTCCGTTGGGCGTTCGCCCTTTTGTTCGTCAGTAACGCTGAAGCCTGTCATTATCTCCTTGTCAAGAAGTTGCTGTCTTTAGCGTAGTGTGGTGATTAGCCTATTAGCCTTCGGCATTGTCAGAGTTATTGTTGGAAAGCCAGCATGGACAATAGGAAGGAAGCCAGAGCCCAGGCCCAAGGACAAGACAATTGAGTGGGCGCTTACTTACCCGGCAAAACGTCACTTAGCCGGGGATACCGATCGACTGTTGAGACAATGAGACGAGATGCTGATCGGTTTTGAAAGCAAGAAACGGCATCGAAGCCTCGTGGGAAATACATGGGACAAGGTACTCAAGAGTAACGTTGCAAGGTACGCATGGTGCTGCCACATCTCGAGACAATCATTGCGAAGTCGACCAGGTAGACGAGATAGTTGGCTTTCGCCAGGTTTCTTGGAAGAAAATTTTGGGCGGGAAGTCGCGATATGTTGTGTCAGACTCTCAGTGTCCTTGTCAACCGCCTCCAATGGTCTTGTCCCACGTCTGGTTGAGTGTATATGGCTGCTTCAGCAAGGACATGCAGAAATGAATGTGGTGAGATATGTCGCGCTCTAGTTGGAGAGTCATGGACAAAGGCATGATTAAATATGCGGTGGCTATATTTCTGTATGAAACCTCTCCATCTAAGCTTCCTCCGGCTTTCCCTACACCAGAACACCACGTAAGCTATCTCCGCAGAGGATCATATAGGAGCCTGGAATACGCACAAAAACAAGCTGATAAGAACCATATGCTGCCCCACCCATAGTTACGGCGAAGAGGGTGTAGTACATTGCTGTATGCGACCAAGTCAGAAGTAAGGATCGAAGAATACACAATGAGGCTCACGGAGAAGCACGCCGGAGCGCGGGTGAACCCTCCACATAGGCCGGTGTGCGTTGGCCTATCCAATTCAATGTATCAGTTAATTGCGATAGAACATACGTTGGGTCAACTGGAAATGGGACGAACCTGGTAGTACTTTTGCTTGGGAACGATATTGTTCGGGACTGCAGGTTTGATTATCAACAACCATATGCTCTACGGAGAGAATTGAGATGCATACGCTGCACAAGCCAGTTGATCATGGTGGTTAAGGTCGGAGGTGAGTGACTGTTGACGTTGAGAGGAAACTTGAGGGAAAAGGTCGGAGCCTATTCCACCGGGCCTGCCCGAACGTGAACATGGCTCTTACATCAACACCAACAGTCCCAGTGGACCGTCTGAGGTAGTAACCTGAATATACTCATGGCGAATAATCCAGAGCGTGTTCGCGTCCGAGTGTGTACCCACTCAACCCATCCACAAAACGCGTCTAATCTTTCAGGGAGTGACCATTCACCGACCAGTGATATACGGAAATACTGCTACTGTGCTAACAGCCAAGGAGAAGGAGTCAATTGCCTTCCCAGACCACACGCATCGGTGGACGGTTGCCGTGCGCAGTGCGGCGTCCGCCAACGACACTGATATCGTTGGCGGTGCCGATGACCTTGGATATTTCATCAAAAGGGTCGCTTTTAAACTGCATGAGACATATGCCAACCCAACCAGAAGTGAGCTAGCTCTTTCACCTTCAGCGTCTTGTGCGCTCATTGGCGGTAGACATAGACAAACCTCCGTTTGAAGTGACAGAAACAGGGTGCGTGATACACCTATCAGCAATCGCTTCTCAATTGGCTCACACTCACGCAGATGGGGCGAATTCGAAATTCAAATTCGCATAACGTTCGTCGCTGAATCAGGAGAGAAAGCTATCACCTTCTATCACCATCTCAAACTTCACCCATGGACGCTAACGGGTGATCCGGAAATCCCACCACTTGAGCAAGCCATTGCGCTCGGGCCCGTGCATTCATGGCAGTACGATGAAATTGTATTCACTGATCCATACCAATCCTTCCTCAACATCCTCACTGCCCATCCCCCTACATCGCTCTCGAAGACTAAAAGAAGACCCGTACCTTTTCACACAGCAAATCCTAGTTCCCTGGAGGCCAGCAAGGGCGGTTTGCCCGAATTCACGGCAGCAATGGAGAAAGAGGAAGCAGATCGACTTGAGACTGCTAAAAAGAGCGTCATCGAGCAGCAAAATAAGTGGAGGGCTATTCTGATCGAGCGGGAGAAGGAGCTAGAGAAGTTACAAAAGGAGCTCGACGAGCATTCATGATATGTATCTTTTGGCAGTGTAGACAACCAGTTACCGATCACGCAATTCGTATTAATTGATTCATCTTGCAATGCTAATCTTATTGGTCATCTTTGAACATCCTTGAGTCGAGTAGTCAGACTGATTTGGCTGTGACTTAGTGCTTTTGTTGCTCAAACAGCGTGATCCTTTTGTAGACGCTTCAGCGCGTCGCGGGACCTTTCCGCGTCACTTCTCGCTCAGACTCTCGATTTCCAAAGCTCTTACTCTGTTGAATTCTTGCTGCAGCTGTTTATCGCTTTCCACCACAGTCAACCCTCTGATATATCTTCTATACTCATTTATATCTATATCTGAAGCGCGGAAATTGCGCGCGTCCTTACTCACCAAGCCACTGGTCTGGTCTGCCCCTGGTCTCCTAGTTTTGAACATTTTTGTTCATTGAAAGATACTCTACGCGTCTCGAAGCCACGTATATACCACTGGGATCAACTACAATGCACTCCACGCCTTCTTCGCGTCATACGCGAACCATGAGCCCCCCACAGTCAATATCCTCTCATGCCCTGACCGTAGGGGCGCAACAACGAATGAACGTAGTCACACGTGTTGCAATAGAAGGAAAGGCAAGGAAGAATGAAAAAGGAGTTGGCATACGCATGTATTTGAAGGTGCGTCCATCATTTGTGATTCAGCAGAGAAAAGCTGAACTTTCCACAGATGTCTCTACCAATGGACAGCCTGGTCGCGGGATCCACAATTGCGCTCTTCTCCGGTGAGGCAGCAGAGTTTAATTGCCTCTGATCATACCACTTACGACCCAGGTCCCCAGAGGAGAATGTCAAGATTCTCAGTTCACAGGTCCATCCGATCGACAGCAACTCGGTTCCTTACAATTTCTCCTCGACCACCTCCCCGCTCCTGCATAGCGCCGCTCGTGCGCTGGGCTTACCGGCGCGCTCCTCCAAATCTTACCTTTCATTGTTTGGTGGCCAAACACCGTCCTCAAGCCGGCACAGCTCGATGTCAAATGGCACAAACGTACCAACACTCGACGATAAATACACTGGACACATCCTAGTCAGTGGATACAACATATCCTACGTACTTCCGAAAGAATTTCCTCCTCGATTCAACGACGAGGATTCCACGTCGCACAACGCGCTGAGACGCCGCCCCTCGATTTCGGACCGGGGCCACATGCATTTCATGGCTGCCATCGACCTATCAGTGCCTTTTGTTTCCAAGCCCCCTCGTGCTCCCTACTTGGTTTGTTTCCCGAATTAACCGTTACTATCTTCTTCTGAACATTCTTTATGCTCTAGCTGTCTATCCCCGTCCCGCGCTGCCTCTCAAACAACATTAAATTGGGCATATTCCCCCCTACCGCGCCCTCGCAATCTTTCGCCTCACTTTCCTCTATCGATGACGACCCGGGCTCGTGGGACCTCGCGTCTGACCCACATGTCACGCGCAGCACCTCGAGCCGGCCCTCTCGCGCAACTGCATACACCACGACTCAGTTTGCGGACGACGAATCCTCTGACTCATCGACGGCGGGATTCGCAGAAGGATGCGGGGTCCAGGGCACGTTCCCGAGCACGGATCGCATTCGCGTGCGGTGGGCGACGCCGTCGAAAAACGTCGATGTGGATGGCGACGGACGCAGGCGTGTGGGTGTCAAGGAGGTCAAGGGTGAGATGAACTGCGTGGTGCTGGGGAAAAGCAAGGATCCCAGTGGTGAGATAGGAGTGTTGATGAAAGTTGACTACAAGGCGACCTGCAAGGGAATCTGGTTTGGTGGGGTCGCAACGCTTCTAGGAATGGATGTTGGTCTCGAGGCCAAGGGTTCTGACGTCTTGTGGGCAGAGGGTGTGGAGAAAAAATGGGAAGTCAGCGGTGGTTCAGGCTATACCGGGTTCGACACGGGGTTACCAACTAGACCCACACCTTCAAGGCAGCAGTCGAAAGACTCGCCAGAGATGTTCATTTCTCCACATACCATGTCTCGGCAAAGCTCCTCGTCTTCTACCGCGTCGCTCTTGAGAGCTCCTTTGCCTGCCACCAATGTTGGAGAATATTCTTTCGAAGGGTCTACAGCGTCATTGACGGCGTCTGATACGATTTCATCGATCAGCTCGCTAGCACAGGCCACTCCCGACGGAAACACAGAGCCTCCTTCTCCCACATCGGATTCCCGGCCGCCTGCGGTGCCATTGAACGTACATGTCAATATGAATGACCTTCTTCCCCCCGCCAAAAACGTGCTCACGTTCAACATCTCTGGTACCATCCTTGTTGTGCCTCGCCGTAAATCTGCCGGCAACAAACACTCCACTCCGCCTCCCATATCTACCGCAGAGGAGGATCCTCAACCCATCGTGCTGCCTAGATTTACTATATTCACCGCAGACACGGAGGCAATCGCCACGATGATTCGCAGCGAAGCCGACGATGCGACAGTCGAAGTGTATAACATTTCTGGCGACATCCGGGATGCTCAGACTCGCAGGACTGTCCTTCAAAAAGGCGGACTTGCACGGTGTGGGGTAGACGGCGGTCGCATTGGCCTGCGCTCCGTGCCATCTGCTTTCGCCCGCATCAAAGGTGAAACTGCAATGGTTAACGGGACACCGTCTCCTCGAACACCAACAAATCTTCCTCGGACGTCGTCCTCATCATCACTGAAACGAATGAACACGAATAGTGCCGCAGCGCTGAGGCCAAAGAGAGATGGGCCGTTGATGATCCCTTCCGTTGACATAACCGTTACCCCACTTTCCTCCAAGGAGTCTGTTCTGGGAACATACGCTGTTCGTATTTGCCTTCCCGCGCCTGCTGACACGGATAAGGAATGGTTCGAGTTCGGTCTGGCACAATCCGGCGCGAGCTCGTCCACTGACGAGACGAATCTTCGTCCGCAAGTGGACATCGCTGGAGCGAGTATCGAGGGCGTACCAGTCCGATTCGAGACAAGCACTTTCAAGCAAGAACGAGGCAGAATTGCCGGCGTGAGCATGCCCCTAGTCGGCGCCTCTGACTCCGAATGGGTCAGCTGGGTACGAGTACATGTGGGCGAGGCTAGTGGCGGGCGTGTGCAAGTTGATTACGTCGTTACGTCTCGCAGCTTAGGGGCGAGCGAAAGGCAGAAAGGGAAACAGAAAGCCGACAAAGACGTTGAAACGCAGATTCTGTTGCCGACGTTCCAGTTGGCTATTGGGCGACTGGTAGTGAATATAGAAACTGATGAAGGCAAGTTGAATTGAACATTAAGTCTCCACACAGCCGCTGACTATCTTTTACAGACTACCGATGCACCTCGTTGAAGTCAAACTTCAAGCATCAACAGACTACACCTGGTGGTCCGAGGTTATTGCATTATTCACTTGATGAATTCTTTTACCCAAGACTTTCATTGAATCTCCGACCAACTGCGAGGCCACCGTCTACTTGGCCACCAGCAATCGCTCAGACTGTCTTTTGGGCCATATCCACATCCGTATCAATATTTCTCTTACTGCGAGTCTTGAGTCTAAGTTCGCAGTTCCAGCATATGCAGCAATCACTGGATGGCTACCCATCTGATGCTGGATCAAGCTGGACTTTAGACCCCCCCATGGAGACTTTGGCCACCGCTCCCCCGAACCCGCCATCGGGCCAAGCTAATTGGTGGTTCGTTGAAGATACCATGGTTGAAGGACAGACGTATGCGCCCGAAGCAACTTCAACTATAGCTACTATTATGGAACCTTTGTTGTCCTCAACAACGAAAACCGCAATCCTAACCATCATCCCAACCGTCACCCCTACTACTTCTCCTGATGCACCAATCTTGTCACTTATGCCCATAACCAATTTTATGTGGCCAGTCACCTTCGAAATACCTGAAGAACTACAGCACACCCTCAAGGTTGTTCTGAAAGGACTGGGCGTCTTCTGGCAAGTGTGTAGGAAAGTATATCACTACCCTTTAGATCCATCCTGAGCTATTCTGTATTATACCATGTGCTTGACTGTAGAGTACCCGTATTATTATGCTACATAGTGTCCAACTGCAGTCAGCCTGTTTTGGATAATCTTTGTGCGTCTTCAGATTTAGTGCCATGCGGCCCAGCCGGGATACATCTTCGCCTAGATTATCACGTCAGCAGCTCTCCTGTTCAGAAAAGGAATTTGTCACTTGCCAGGTTCCCATCATCTGTTGCTTCTTGAATCAACATCTGCACAAGATTGCTTGTAGTGACCTCCCTCTGCTGTTTTTCCTTCTCTTTGCTTGTCGCATAAATGCCCTTCAATTTTTTCTCGATAGGCAGTAGAGCATTTCGGGCTAAAGACGCAAGATCGGCCGTGGCTTTGACCTGATTACGACGAGATGGCTCTCGCTCCTAGAGGATAATCGTTAACAACAACCCCCACAGAAGTAGGTCCATCCTACCAATTTGCGCTTCTCATCCTCCCATTCCACTAAAGGATCGTGAATAAAGGCGTCCAGTACGCTCATGAGGGAGTCTTTATTGTCTCGAAGAAGCTGCAAGGTAACCTCGCATGCGGTTCGGAACACTCCTTCAACTCCTGTGACGCCGAGTCCGTCGATCATGTTCTGAGTAAGACGGAACGGTACTCGTTCTGGAGTTTCTAATGTTTTTCCCTGTTGACCTATCAATATGGTATCAAACGCTTGACTAGCGACTGTGAACCTTTTCGAAAAGACAGTTAAAGTCGACGTGAACGGCATCGCCTGTGTTGCTATCCAGCAAAATATTCTCGCAGTGTCGATCGCCGAGACTGTAGATGTCTACACGTAAGCAATATGTGCGCTGGAGAATAAGCGCCATGCTCTTACCCTAAAATAAAGCCTACCATGGACATGACCGCAGCAGTGCGACCGTACGCTAATCTACTGGCCAGCCATGCCGTTGGCTCGGGAAATGTTTCTATAAACCAGTCGTGGAATACTGGCGGAAACCTAGATCGACGGTCAGCGATCGAACAAGGTCATCAATACTTTACTCACATAGGTAATATCTTCTTTATGAACATCTGACCAGCATCTTTATCTGAAGCATCTTTAATTTTCTTGAATATCTCGTTCATCTCCCCAGTCTACTGAAGTAATCAGGCTGCGGGAACTTGATGATTACGAATAGAGGTAACTTACCCAACTGCGTATACGTTGAGCATCATAGCCCTTGAGAAGAACAGGGCGGATGGGAATGGTATTGGGCACCCATTGTATGAAACCGCATTCCTCGTTTAATGTCACCACCCCATATGTGCGGATATCTGACAGCGGTCAGAATTATGCGTCGGGCGCAAAACTACAACTCACGAAGTTGGCGCCGACGGGATTCAGAATTAGCCTTCAGTAGCTTGTTGATAATCGCGTTGAAATCCATGAGTCTCGCATCTTTCCGCAAATCGTCCTTGGGTTTTCCTAGGAAGGTATAGGTTTGGCCGTTACTTCCAATGATTCCAATTTTGCGAGGTTTCGCCAATGATCGCATGATATCAATCTCGTCGTAAAATTCTTGTCAGAATACGCTCAATAAGTATCGTATTCGTTGCAAATATATAGAGATGAACATACCTTGAAACGTAGGGGTATTTGTTGGAAATGGTTGATGTCCGTTAGAGATTCCAGAAGAGCTTGGAGGGAGGGTAGCCGTCAAAGACTCTTGCAAAGGAATGATCAATCTGGATTGGCCGAGTCTGAACAGTTTTGGAAAGTCTTTCTTCATGCTCAGCGACTTTTTTGCGTCATCGTCGATTGGGTGATCGCAGAGCGCCAGTAATTCGTTTGTCATTGCGACACATTCCATGATGAGCTCTGGGATTTCCAATTTCCGATTCCCGGGGCTGTTCTGAAGGTTCAGTTAGACACATTCAGCTTGAGTTGGAAGAGTGGTAAATACACGGAGTTGATCGAGAATATCTCTTCCTCGTTTCTCACGATGTTTCTTTGTAGATTTGACAACTGAGGTAAAAAGCCACAGGGCTTGTTTCGGGTATTGCTGCATCACTGTCACAATCAGAGTAGATAGGACTCCATAGACTTCGTCGTTCTTATGTCCAACACGAGAGACAATTTGGGGGAAAGCCGTAAACCACTGAGATGTATGGCTAAGCAAACGGGCATTGCAATCATATCAAGCGTACCTTATAGGCTGGTGCATGTTTGATTGCGTTAGCAACATAGCCATTGAGCTTCTTGAATACTTCTGCGTTAGTGGATGTCACGTTTTCACCCATGTCGAGCCAAATAGTAAGAAGTCGTGGGACGGTTTGATAGACGTATTTAGAGCCGTAGATTATGGCCTTCGCAAAGCACTTCACAGTGTGAAGGTTCATCCTTGTGCCCCTAAAAGCGATGTAAGCTTTCCGAATGTATAGCATCCTTCTAACTGTACCTATTTTTGCGGTCCTCCGCCGACAAATTCTTGAAGCATTCGTCATGGAACTGACCAAGGTGGTACAACCCACTTTCCCACCTATAGCATATGATATAAACCAGATATATACGAACTTGCCTGATGACGCTTACTTTGCCTGTAATTCTGTAGCAGTCATGAATGCTTTCATGACGTGACTGGTTTCAAATCGGCCAGACTCGTTCATCCATCGAGCTCGAAGAACTTGAGCCTATAAATCAAAGCTTTGTGAGAGCGACCTCAAACATTGCTGCTAAATTATACCTTTGCCTTCATTCTTTTGGTTTCTTCGTCATCTTCTGTGAGATCAACCACGTCCGAGTCAATGAGTCCAAAAAGCCGCATGGAGTTTTCTAACTCTTGCAGTGCTCGCAGTGGCTCGCCCGTAGCTTTGATTAACTTTGCGCTCTCCATAAAAGCAAACCGTGCATTGTTTTGCTGAGCTTGGAGGACTGCGCTGTAAGCCGTTTGCCATTGTCCAGCCTTACGAGCAATCTTTGCACTGGCAAGCCATGAACGGCCAACTTCCCCGGTAAATGCGTTTCGAGAGCTAGAACATTATTTTATAAGTACAGATTCTGAGAAAGAGGCGTAATGCTTACCTTAACGCAAAGGCTGTACGTCGCATGCTCAATACAGGCTCTCTGATTCGCAGAGTAGGCAGTAAAGAGGCCAGACGTGCCGACAAAGATTTGGACATATCTGTCAAGATATCCTGCCGCCTTTTCTGATTAGGTCCCTGAGAGCTTGCTGGGAAGTTTGCCATAGCGTCGTGTATTATTTGAAGTTCGTGTGTAAGATGCAAATCCAAGACAGCATCATACGAGTTACGATACCCGTTAGCGCCTGAGGCCGTAATCGGAAGACCCACTACAGATCGAGCAGCAATCAAATTGTCACTGATTGCAGAGACCTCTCCCGATCGTATGGAAAGCAGAAGACGGGCCATGGCTATTGGAGCTGACTGAGCTTTGGTTTGACCCACAAGCTTCTCGACGTCTTCCCATGCGCCAACCATCCATGCACTCTCAACTGAAAATCCTGCCAATGCAGATTCCCATTCTGCGTTGCGAGTGAGCACGCCCTTGACATGCGTACGGAGGGTATCTGACGACCAAAACTTAGCTAGTTTTAGAGTCAAGGTCGAATGGCAACGTACCATAGTGACCCAGGTTCCTCAAGCAACGTAAGAGACCCAGGTGAAACTCGAGATTGTCAGGAGATTGCTGAAGTCGAACCTCCCAACAACTCTGTGCGGATGTCCATCGGCCAGTACTTTCGTGCTGTCGGATTTGATGTTCCAAGGAGGGCGACAATATGAGCGTAGACACTCCTTCCATCCCATCGGGTTCATCCAAATGAGCGTAAATCTCGTGGAGGCGCTCGTAGTATTCGGGTAGATCTCCTGCAGACTTTGTGCCTTTAAGCGCCACGATCTGCCTTTCGAAGTTCATCAAAGAACGCGCGTATGCCTTGCATTGCAATGCGGCTTTGGCCATTAGGTCTTGATTGATACTGGAAAGTATAGAGTCCACCCGCAAGAGTTGCTCCTCAGCTAGTGTTGTTGTTGAGAGTCCCCTTGACCTTTTATTGTCGGGTTTCTTACTGCTGATGTCTTGTCGCATGCTCCGAACCCACTTGTTGAGGTGGTCTAAAAGCATGAAGACGACCTAGAAAATTATGAACTTTATTATTATGTTTGGGAGAGAAACAATTACCTGGGCGCTGAGTAATTTCTTATCCCCGGTCGATATACTCATGGGATCGACTTGATCTTGTAGAACTACCAACAACTCCTGTCGAATTTTCTCGGCATTATCCTCGGTGCCAGAAATAAGGATATTGAGGATTAGGTGCGGTAAAAGATGATGCGCCACCCCAACATCTTTGTTTTTCACCGCTGAGCGAAATACACGGAAAATAGTCTCCGCTGTCTCGCCCGACGCCTGCATAATGAGAAATCCTGTCCAGATTTGAATCCATTCACGATATGTGGATTGATTAGGATATATTGGATGTGCTAACTCCGGGGGATCCTTCTGGTTCAAGGCAAAACGAGACTCCAACAATGGTCCAACTGTTTCCAGGACGTGTTTAGGAAGACTGTTCCAACGCGAGCGGACTTTGATTGGAACGGATGATGTCGACGTGGAAGCAACCAACGCGGGGGTAAACTTGCAAAATCGAAGGAGCTCTTGAATGCTATAGGCCAGCTGACTTTGGTATCTGATATCGCTTGTAGATCGAAATGCTCCAACCAGTAAATCTTTGATGAGATGCAGGGCGAACAACACGGATTCCCCTTCATCTGTGAAATTGTGCATCATAATCATCCCGGGGTCGCTGAAACCAATTTCGCACCTGTCAGGGTCCACTGCACCCAAGATGCCAGTGCATTCGAAAGCAAGGTTTCTCAATAGATCTGTGTCGTGGCCGTCTCGACAAACGGCTGTAAATAGCGCCGACAGCATTTGTCCCACAAGCGGATCGAAGTTGTCGCCCGATGCAAGCTCTCTGCAGAACTCCCTGTGCTCGAGCAACATGAAGGATCGTAGTTCGCCCAAAGACTGCACTGCTACAGTAGTGTTGTCGCTAGAAATTCGCTCCAAAATCCTTTCGAGTCTGTCCCTGGGCGACCAGCTCTCCCGTAGGCCCTTGAGAGCTTCATGTTCCTTAGATAATTCGGGGATTGCGCTAAGATCGGCGACCTCATCAAGATGTCTACCAAGCTCGTGGCCGATGCCAAAGACGATGAGATCCAAAGAACGCCTTGCGTGCTCTCGTCCACGAATTGAAAATGAAAGCCAGAGCGACACAAAAGAAGCAGTTGTGGGGCCAACATGAGGCCCCACATCCTGGGGAGATAGCGTAGACAGGAAACAATGCCAAGTTTCAAGGACAACTTCTGATAGGGCAGGGACCGAAAGCGTGGTTTGCAAGGTCGCCATTATCTACCAGAGATTAGATCGGCCGAGTATACGTACATTAGTGCGACAGACACACCTGAGGAGCAACGTTGCTGATAGGAGCTCCTATGTTAGCAATCAACGCCCCGAGACCGCGCAATATTTGCTGCTTCTCTGCTGTTGATTTCTTGCCCTGCACGTCTTGGAGCATGTCACTCATGTCTGAAATGATGCCGAGCATTGAGGGCTTTAGGAAGCTACCTAGGTCCTGGGCCATCGTTTTCTGTGCGCGACTGGGCACCTGTAAAGCCTTATCGACCTTTCTCAACGCTTGCTCAGCCTGTGGACACTTGAGAACCTAGATAATGTAAAGAAAGAGACAAAAAGCTCACACGTTCCACCTTTGCTGGATCATTATCTCCCATACATACGACCAGTTGTGCTAATAGCTGCATAGAGCAACTCTTGATAATACTCTGCATATCGATGCTTGCTCCATCGGCTGCATTGCGAAGAAGTTGAAGGATGAAATTTAGTGCTTTGTTAGTTGGCGCTGGGCCTTGGAGGAGAAAAATGTGCGCTAAAACCTCGCGGTTATGGGTCAGAAAGAGAGATGAAACTCTCTTGGATGTCTGCTTGGCTATTTGGTCCAGAACCTTCTGATCGCAGTTGGCAAACAGGGTTGGCAATGTGTGCTGTGATGTAGCCAATATGAAGTCAGAGGGTGCGACGGACAAGAAATGGCAGGACTCGGCTAGCATGCTAGGATGTGTGCATATGCGGGAAACAAGATGGACGGACAGTTGTGGAAGAAAGGGCGAGACAAGGCTCCACGGTGACTTCTTATGGTATGTCGTTAGCGCAAGCAACTGTTCAGATATGTCAATACGGATAGCTAATAATGCAACTATCAACCGCACCTGCATATAAGCGACACCTTTCAGAACAGGATTCGCTTGCCCAAGCTGGGTTACCAAGCAGCACACCGCTTTACAGAGATTGTCGGCATTGTTAGCTCTATCCAAGATAAGTTACGGAGGTTGAGCGGAGACGACATGTCATGACATACTTTCCAAGGGTACCGATAGTAATGAGCAGAGTCTCCTTTACAGGCGGTTTGGCCGCATCCATTAGACGCAAAATATCTGCAAACAAGGTACTTGTATGGGTAGAGTGCGGCGCAATGGCTGGGCAACAGTTGTACATTTCGAAAATTGCTATCAACGCGCATCTATTGATGTGGAACTCAGCTGGCAAAGCGATGGAAATGACGTTAGTACGCACCCAGCACTGAGTCGCACGCTCCGCTCTTGATCGCTGAGACCGCGCAGGACTACCGCGCATATGTGATCTACGCCCTCCTGTGACGCGGAATCATGATGACTGAAAATTTTCGCCAGTAAAAAGAACGTCTTCCTGCGGACGACCGCGGTGACTTCTTCCTCTTGGCCGTCTAATAGACGAGCCACAACGGTCAGGTAAAAGGGCAGAACGGTTCTCCTCTGCGGGATCAAGTCACATTCAGATTGACTGGGATGCAAGATCAAACAAGGGAGCCTGGTCAGTTCATTGGCCAGCGTAACACGGGCCTGGGCAGTGGTCATATCAAGTGGCCTGCGCGATCATACAGTTCAGTAAAAGTGAGCTCGAGTATAACGAATACAATGACCTAGAAAACCTGTTTTTGACTTCATCAAAAGCACGTTGGGCGAACATATCAGTGCTCTCGGCGTCAGCATCCATCCAAGTGAGATCATCAGGTGATATGATAGTATGGACACATCGCCGGGCGTTGGCTTGCCACGACGGAGGCGCATGTACCGACAGGCGTTCCGGGTTCGTTAGTCGAGTTTCAATGGTGTCAACTATGGTCTCCACGTGCTCCAGGTGGCCATGATCACGCAATACTTCTCTTGTGGCGTGCAGATTATCTGTGTCTAGTAGCGGCAGGCAATGGCGAATAAAAGATAATGAGAGCAGCTAGAGGAATCGATCAGGAAAATTTGAGGTTATCCATTTGCATCCACATACCTTGGCATCTCTCCCTGCCTCCCCCCATGTTTCACTTCGCAAGGTTTCCAACACGGCTCCGTAGTGCTGCTTAAGGGAATCGATTTCCACTGCGTTATCTAGGATATGGCATAGAGCACGGTCAACACACTCCCAGCCGGGGCAAGGCCCTTCTTGTTGCCTCAAAGTCACCAGGCGAGACACTAGACTGCCCAAACATTCTCGCGCGTGACTGGTTGAGGACATGAGGCCTCCAGTAATTTTGATCAGCTGTGCCAAGCTGCGAGCCCGCACCTTCGAAGATGTCGAGGAGGAGGAAGACATGCAATAATCAAATGCTGATCGAGTCGTCTCCGTGGTATTCCTAACAACGTCTGTGAGGAACCACTGATAGTGACACGGGGGGTGGACCGCGCTGAACACAAAGTCAAGAACGAGACTCAAGAATAAGGGTATATGTGACATATATGGTATGACCACTTTGAAAGGTGACTTTTCAGATGGCTGAGATTGTTTTAGATAGATATGATATAACGTGCACCACCGAGACTGACCTGACTAAAGACATCACTACCGCCGTTTGTGACTCCTTGCAGACGAGGCTTGCTATACAGGACTATGTATATGGGAGTTTGAAATGGTCCTGACAAGGCTATGAGGTCTGTGTGCGTTTGAGATTGGTACACTTAGGAGATTAAGATTTCAACAAGGTACTCACCCTGAGCAGCCCCAAGACATTCCACTATGATGCTCTTCATGATTCTCCATGGTGGCTCCTCTGCGCCACCAGCTGTCGCGACTGCTTCTCCCAGATGCCTTAGAATGCCTGACCCTGCCTCAAAAGCCTTGACCCGCAAATGTGATGGAGACAATACACCATCGTCGATGTTAACATCGACGCCCGTCCACGAGTCCAGTGCTACGCATAGACTTAGCAGTCGCACAAATGTCTTCTTCGCCGCGTCTTCATCTGCAGAGTACATCGCATCCACGCGTGCTGTGACGCGCTGTATGATCTCGAGTGTGATTTCAATCAATTCCAGCTTCTCGCGCATGGCGTTCCATGGCACCGCGTTCATCACCGGAAAAGACGCGAGAAAATGATCTGAGAGACCATTGATGATGGTCACCCAGTTGTCTCGGCTGCTCGAGGGTATACGAATGGTCGAGTCTACCAGGTTTTCGGCGACAAGCGTTTTGAGAAATCCCAGGAATTGTGTCGGGGACGCGTCAGATTCTGCATTCTGGAAGCTTGGTACCGGGAAAGGTGTTGAAGGCATCGTCTTAGCCAGACATATCACTGCATCAAACTACTTTACACAAAACGCGATTCGTTGCACAGGAAGCCCGTGCACAACAACACCAAACAAAGATGACACTCATCCGCCCAAAATGGCAAACGATAATTAAATCAGCTTGATACCGTTCCAGAAGAAATCCACGACTGCGTATGGGATCAAATCAATAGGTCTATACCCCCATCATACTTTCTCCATGGGTTTCTCCTCTGTCCGCAAGCACCGACGGGTGGTTCGTGTCTAGAGACAGAGAGCCTGTTCTGTGTATTTACTTCCAAGGAGTCACCGTCACTGCAATCCTCCGTTCTCCAAGTGCATCTTTACTCTTCCATCCATCTGGTACAGAAAGTGTGCCCAGAAAACACCGGATTTGAGCCTGCACCGAGGCATCACCAAACCATTGGTACAAAGTCTGGCGTAATCCTGGTTCAACATCCCCTCTCCCGAGTCGCGCTGAAAACTGCCTTTTGCGGTATTGCTCTCTGCTCTCTGTGCCCGGAAACCCATCTTTTTTCAGGGTTTTCACCAATTGCTGCCACCGCCTTTCATTGTCCGCAAAGTGCTTGTCTATTTGCTCCCATTGGTCCTGAACCAAGGAAAGCCACAAATCACCACCCATGTCATCCGAAATGTCTTTGAGTGAGTTCAGATGTTTGTCACGAGATTCAATCATGTGTGGTCTGACAACACTCGGATCCAGCTCCGCAATCGTTCCACGAGACTTGATGTAGACTTTTAGAATCCCCGCTGGAGAAATATGGCTTTTTGATTGAATCAAAGCAAGATATGAATCAAATTTGACTTTGAGTCGCTGTGGTCGCCGGGTACCCCCAGAGTAGAATTTGACCACGGGTCCTTCCTCTTTAACAGGATTCATCTTGCGCAAAACGTTTAGATCAACAGTCTGCGCATCTAAAACCCGAGGCCGCGTAAACGGTAGCTTTGACCAGATGCAGTCAGGCCGTGGTTCTTGTCCGTCTTTAGAGATGATCGCCAACAACACCATATCTCTCTCGGTGTACTTCACTCCAATCGGAACTTTAGGGTCAAGCATTTCAAAGACGTACGTTCTATCTTTGTCGAGCTTCTCCCTCTCTCCTGGGTACCTCTGGTTCAGAATTTCGTTTGCTAGATCCACATATGGACCGGCAAACTGGGATTTGCTAATAGCATGCCAGGTGCCATGGTACCAAAATAAGCTGATTATGCTCCCATCAAGCTTCTCCTCTATAATCACGGACTCCTCTTCACCAGTTGGCTTGTATGCGAATGGCTTGTTGTGGTTGAAGAACTTCAAGAAGCTTCGGGACAGTACCACCCCCGTCTTTGGCTCCACGACAAAAGAGCGCGAAGCGAGAGTCAATGAATCCCACGTATTTACGTTGCCTGTGTAGTTATATATGGCGATCGGAAGAGTAGGGTGTGGGGTAGACTTGATTAGGGCGTATGGTTTGCCAGAGGGGCCTCGAATGCGACTCGCAACGTGGTCATGGAGAAGGCTTGTGTCTAGTACAAGAAAGGAGGTAGGGTCGCTGTCCACCATGATTATGATCAGGACGTATAACCATAAAGCAATCTTCAAGGTTTAATCTGGTCAAGGCGGAAATCTGCGGAAATTGAGTCGACGTCGGCACCACTTCGATCTGCTTGATCGAGGGTACGGTCAAAAGGTCCGGATTTTCCTGTACAACGTCGACCACCAAGGACCTCGATGACTGCCTCCTTCGGTGAACCATTTATTCTATCGAGCTATGGTCTGTCAAAATCGCATATAAAACGGGCAGTGGAAGCGAACTGCAGTGCTATACATATCTGGTCAAGCAGCCGGAAAGGGTCTAAGAACTCGGATGGGCAAGCTACTATCACGGCGCAGGGAGATGGTGTACATGTGATCGATGTGAGTTTCAAAGAGATTCTGTAGTTCAATTGACATGAAATTTTTATTGTGTTTAGATGACAACATCACATCCAATAGTTTCACAGACACTCGGACCGTCGACCTTCTTTTCCTGCCCCTCTGTATCCCAGACCACTGCTGAAAATGGCACTTTCACTTACGCAGTGATCGAATCTGCATCTGATGTGGATGTATCGGAAAGTGGGCGAACAGTTTGGCTGTGGAAACCAGAAGGGGAAACAAGAAAGAAACACTCAGCTGTGGTACGCTTGCATAAACTCGTTCATCAACGCAGCTCTAAGTTTGACCGACAAGAGCTTAGGTGTCCCATAAAGTGATAAGGCTTTATTTGCCGGAAGATCTCCCTTCAAGATTGGTACTTTTATCTCCCCATGGTGACATCACCCTGCTCGATTCCAACCTTACATTCAAAAGCACGCTGCAATCCGAAAACCAACTTCAAACGCTACACAATTGCTTTATATTTGGCCTCAAGACCTGCACCTTTGTGTCGCATGACGCAGTACCACCCATAGGGGCAGTTGTTTTGGCCGTCATCGCCGAGAAAGAGAACCTTCGCCTGCGTGTGGTATCCATGGGGGACGACGACGCTATAACGCACCTCGGAGAATGTAATCTGCCTTTCGGACAAGATATCCATATATCTGCTGTTTCTGGTGTCACATGCAGCGAATCAGGGTATTTGACTCTTTTGAGTAAGTTCCCCCCACATCGCGACCGCTACCATAACTCTGATATTCGAAAAATAGCGCGTTCTGGCATTTGGAACTCTTTCCAACTTGAATGCACTGCCGATGGATTGGCACTGTCTGCCGTATCAGAACCTCTCCACCTCGCAGCATTTTCCGCCTTCTCGTCCTCTAAAAAACCTTCCACGGAGATATCTCTCCTGTCCCTCGGATCTTCCTTCGTCCTTCTGGCAGGCCTAACCAAAGGTCCCGCTCGCGAAGTTGTTTTCTTATTGTGGGATCTCCAATACTCCGTACTCCTTGCATCCCATGTCATGCCTCTACCTTCCACTCTCGCACAAGCAGAGAAGACGGGCTTGCATCTGGAGTTGGCAGGAGTGGGAAAAGCTAGCCAAGCGACGCTCGTGCTCGCACCATCCGCCCCTCAAAAGAACGCCGATAAGTCAGGCAACGCGTTGGGTCCAATTCGCTCCACTGTGCTTTCAATTCCATTCACCCTTCCTGAAACTTCAACTATCGCGAGTGCGATGGGTCAAGCCTCGGCGAGTTCGAAATGGCTTTCGAAGCAGAATGACCATGACACTGCATCTGGAGCTGGAGCTCGCAATGGGCTGGATCAGGTTCAAACAAGCCTTCTACGCACCATGAGCACCTCGATAGAGCAAAACCGGCCAGAGGCTGCGAGCATTGCGTTTTTAGAGTGGACAGAGAAGCGAGGACAATCGCAAAACCCTCCGCAGAAATCTCAGGGAAACCCAGAGAGGCCCTACCTTGGGCACGAGTTCGTGCGCGCATTACTCAACATCGTGCTCCAACCTTCCAAAGGAGGCAATCTACCATACTCGGACAAGGTGATACGATGGTTACTTGAGCAGCGCAGTGTGAGCGCTGAGATGGTTGAGGGTGGGCTGATCATTGCGTTGAAACAGCGAGGCGACTGGGCGCGTTTCTCCCAGTTGTTTCATCATCTCCGGTTGCTGATGGTAGATTTCTTTACAGGGTTCCATAGTACTCGCTTTCGAGACAGTCCTCGATATCTCGGAAAGCGACATGATCTCCCTCTTACAGGCTGTTATCAAGCACCACAGAGGTTCAGCGGCAGCTGAGGACGCCATGCAAGTTGATTCTGTGCCTTTGGGTTCCGTTCCTTCTCTCCCCGCGTTCCTGTTTACATGCGTATCTTACGCCACATCGCCCGCACCGCTCCGTCTGGCCCTTCGCCAGCACATGCCAGCCGCAGAGGACGTCATGGTTGTTCTTGAGGTCCTAGATGAATGGATATCAGAATGGAATGCGTTCTCCTTGAAACTAGTTCCATCGATGGTTGTCAAGAACCCTAAAGGTGTTACCATTGCAAAGCCACAACGCATTGTCAAAGCGGGGACACCTCACTTACACCTCGTACGTGCATTATTGAAACTTACAAGAGTCTTGATATCGATTCTTTGTTTCCTAGGTTATTGGATTCCTTCAAAGTATCCTCGATGCTTCCTTCCTCGCACTTCTCCAGCACCCGCCTGCGCACACCATCCTCCAGCGCATATGTTCAGATCTTGAGCCGGAAATTTCCCGCGTCCACGAGATGGAGCAGCTTCGCGGTCCCCTCGAGCCATTTGCTCGTGCGCAAATGAAAGCCTTACGAGAAAGCGCGGAAGGGAAGAAAGACAGTAGTCAGGTGGATTGGAGAAAAAAGCGAAGGGCAGCACACGAGCAGGCTGGGATGAACGTGGGACTGTATCGCCTGGAGGAGCTCGCATTATAGCATGGACCAGGTGTCTATCTGTTATGCGTTACTTTCGTCTCAAGGGCGGCTCGTCAGCCTGTAAACCCCTTTATCTACTGAGCAAGGCAGTGAGCGTGCATATAGTATGATTGTCCACTACCAGCTCAATTATTGTATCCATAGTCAGCATAAACCGATTGGTGCATTTGCTGCAGCGGCCCACTGTACTCTGCAATCTTGGGAGCGCTTACTGTAATACTAGTAAGAGACCAGCGCTAAATTGCAAACTTCCGAACGTATGTGAGATCGTGTGGCTCTAATTCAGGCCTGCAACCGAGCGTATGCCAGTGAACACGGCGAAGCACCCGACTATTGGGCAGTCCACTGTCTGCTCGGTGTGTTTGCTTTGCTTT
>JACXVL010000777.1:0-20264 GCA_014898675.1 Athelia sp. TMB | reverse complement strand
AGGAAGTTATTTCTGTCTACCAATCAGAAGCTAGGAGTCAAAGGTAAAATTTAGCTACCAATCAGAAAGCAGGAATAATTAGGACATAAAGGAATATTTGCTAGGGTATATAAGGGCTTCATTTTGACTAGAGAACAAAACATTTGATTTTGACCCCCACTTGAAATCTAGTCCCCAGTTCTTGTCTATTGCTTTTCATCTGAAACGTTCCCATCATCTCAGCCTAGATCAAATAAAGAGTATTTGACTAAAGCAATTTGAGTGTGAACCCTTGTCAGTTTGAATCAGAAATTCCTCAAATAGGGGGAAGTTCTGCCAGTTCGATTTATTGTGAAAGAAGTCACAGTATAAATCAAGAATTCAGTTTCGCGTCTAGTGATTGTTACAAAGTATCTCGTTTCCGTCCAGTCATCTCTATTAGCCTACCCAAGGTTAAAACAACAAACTCCTGATTCACATCCCCATCCCCCGAACCGACTAGGTGATCCCGGTCTAACGACTGACCCGGTAAACCTAGGGTATCAAAACCAAGTACCGTCCTCACACCGCTTCTAAGCACTGTAGTAGTATTCAATGTATGCAGCAAGCCACCACTGTGGCATATAAATGTCATCAGAAAATTGATGTTGCATTATGTGCAAAATGTAAGGGAAAACAAAGTACACCAGATCACAATGTTCAAACATGGATCATGGATTCAGGTGCTTCATTGCACTTTACACCCAATATAAGTGATTTCATCAGCTATGAACACATTAGCAAACCAATGATGGTGAAAACAGCTGTGAATCCCTTGCACATTACTAGAAAAGGGGCTGTCCTTATAAAATACTCTATCTCGAAAAGAAACTGGCTTGAACAGCTGCAAACCTTGCGCTTATATCCTGTATATCACATTCTTGGTATGAGTGATCACTTGTTGTCCATGGGACAATTCCTACAAGATGGCTTAGATGTGCACAGTAATGTGAAGCATATCAGCTTTTATAAACCTGGCAGCAGTAAACCCATATTGTCCAGCTTTCCCAGACATTCTAATGATACA
This sequence comes from Athelia sp. TMB, assembly GCA_014898675.1. Classification (NCBI taxonomy): domain Eukaryota; kingdom Fungi; phylum Basidiomycota; class Agaricomycetes; order Atheliales; family Atheliaceae; genus Athelia; species Athelia sp. TMB. The sequence goes on along the minus strand of JACXVL010000777.1, from coordinate 19,219 downwards.
ATCTTTGTTGTGGACTCTGAGGTAGAACAACACGATGCGCACAGCTGTATTTACAGTGTGGATTATAATGCCCTGCACAAACACTTGGGTCATCCATCCAAGGACATACTACATTATGCAAAGGATAAAACCAAGGGATTCTCTGATAAAATCATATTCCCTAAGAAAGATCCTATATGTCCTGGATGCGCGCAAGGGAAAATGCCCTCTAAATTGTTCCCTACCTCTGAGTATTGCTCCAAGGTACCCCTAGAGTGTATACACTGTGACTTAAAGAAGTTTTCAGTTGAGTCATACTACCGAAACGAATACTTCATATTCTTTGTCGATGATTGTTCATCCCACGTGTAGGCTATTATGGTGCACGAGAAGTCGGACACCAAACAGGCTCTCAAGCAATTCCTTGCTATAATTGAGACACAATTTGGTCCTAATAGGATCAAAGAATGGTTCTCCGATGAAGGGGGAGAATTTGTATCAGAATTGCCTAATGGCTTTACTATGATTCTCAAGAACAAAGGGATTAAAGTAATGTGAAGTGCACCACACTCACCACAACAAAATGGTCATGCAGAATAATTCAATCAAACTCAGAATGATTCAATCGAACTGTGACAGAAAAAATGCAAGTTATGTGCTTAGATGCCTGTCTTCCACAGAATTGGTGGGAATTTGCTATTAAGCACACTGTGCACCTCTACAACCGTACACTGGTTCGTTGCCTTAATTGGCTGACACCATATGAGGTACTGCACAAGAAGAAACCAGATATCTTGCATCTGAGAGTACTGGGATGTGGTGTGATGTCTATCTTCCAGAAGAGATAAGACCCAATAAGTTGGCGCCGAGATCAGAATTGATGATCTATATCGGTGTACCCAACAATAATGAAAGGAGTTTTAAATTTATGTGACTGCCCAACAATGTGGTCTTCACAGACACAACCACACTATTTGATGAACATATGTTCCCCAAGTGCCTTGACCATAAACAAAAGGGATTTACTCGCCTCGATGAAAACCCTGATGACATTCCTATAGAAGTCATGGACAATGATGAAAATCCAGAACGTCCAAACCCCCTGGACCATGATTATGACGATAATCATGAGTGCACAGATTCCCCACAGCCAGCTCCATCTCCACTGCCACAGCCTCCGGTAGAGCCTAGATGCTCAGGGCGTGAGCGGACAACAGTGAACAGACCAGGAAGTATCTACAGTGATAAGCAGACTTCCGTAGAACAGTGGAAAGACGTTGAGAAATGGGGTGCATGGAAGAAATTGATTGGTGAAACACCACCATCCCATAGAAATGAGCCAGTTCCCGAACATAGCTCTGACCAACCTGCTATGTCTGCTGAGTCTGAAGCACAAATGGCATCACTATGCCAGGAAGGAAGAGTAGAGCTCATAAACTTTTTAATGGCTCAAGCTGTACCCAACAGCAAGTTCCTTCCAAACAAGTCCAACATTAGAGAGTGAACATACTGTGATATTATTAAGCTCCCTATGGGTGAGCAAAAGAAATGGAAAGATCCATGTCGTGAGGAATTAAAATCCCTTCATGAGCAAAAGGTCTTTGATCTAGTTGATCAACCTGCCAACTGAAAAGTCATCAAGAGTTGATGGACCTTTGATGTAAAGTTGGATGGTCGTAAAAAAGCCAGATTTGTTGCCAAGGGTTTCGATCAGGTCGAAGGACTTGACTTCAATCAAATATTCTCTCCAGTAGTGCGCTTTGAAACTGTGTACTTAATGCTTGCACTAGCTGAACTTGAAGACTGGCACATGACTTGTCAAAACAGCCTACTTATATGGCGAACTGGATGAAGAAATTATATCGAACAACCCGAAGGTTTCAAAGTAAAAGGCCAAAAGAATAAAGTACTTCACCTATTACGTGTGATCTATGGGCTCAAGCAAGCAGGCTTATCATGGTGGAAAGCTCTCAAAGGATCCATGAAAAAGCTTGGCAGCAGGTGAATCATATCTGACGACATAGTCTACATATATGAGTGCAACAGCAAAAAAGTACTTATCATTGTCTATGTTGATGATGCTCTATTCTTTGGCAAGAACAAAGCCCTTATGAATGAGCTTAAGGGAGAATTCATGGCTATGTAGCAATGTAGAGATCTTGGAGAAGTCAAGAACTTCTTATGCATGCACATAGTCCATAAAGGATGAAAAATCCTACTCGATCAGACATCTTATCTTGACAAAGTGCTGCAGTGTTTGAACATGCAAGATGTCAAGTCTACTCCAACTCCACTGCCACAAGGATATAAACCGGTTGAAAATGACACTCCTGTAAATCCTAAATTACGCCAGAGGTATCAGACTGTTATAGAATTATTGCTATATATAATGTTAGGCACTCATCCTGATATAGCATATGCAGTCACAAAACTAGCACAGTTCTCTGTGAATCCATCGCAAGAGCACCTAGACAAGGCATTGACTATTTGCCGCTATCTTGCTGGCACCAGAAAATATGCCTTAGTCTACGATAGTGATAAAGAAACTGGACTAACTGCGTGCACAGACTCTGATTGGAGTGCCAATCCAATTAAACATAGATCTGTTACAGTATATTTCATAAAGATTGCAAATGGGATATTTAGTTGGCAATCCAGAGCGGAGAAGACTGTTGCACTATTGTTCACAGACACTGAGTACATGGCACTATCAGATTGCAGCTGTCAAGTTGGCTGGACTAGATCTCTCCTTGAAGAGATTGGATATCAACTATACCCAACACCAATCTATGGGGATAATCAAGGCTCAATATTCATCGCCTCTAATTCTGTACAAGAACACAGAACCAAACACATCAATATTCGCTTCCACTTCATTAGACAAGTCGTTGAAGAAGGCAAAGTCAAAATATTCTTTATCGATGGCAACAAATATTCTGCAGACATATTCACCAAAAACCTTGGACATGTCAAATTCCTCATATTTAGACAACAGCTCGGGCTCGAGTTCTATAATGCTTAGAGCACTGTATAGCTGCACTAAGCGAGGGGGAGTGTTGAACAGACCCCATGACATCACGTGTCACATGAGTACTTATTCAGTGCTAGCACCCGATTACCTGGAAGTTCAAGTACATTCCGGAGGGCTTACTCAGTAGCTCACAAGAGCTATACATATATGTATAGTAATATACTTCATAAAATCTGGTACAATTGTTCAAGAGATATTCAATCTAAAGATCCTCACTGTTTGACTCCCAATATGGAGGTAGAGCAGAGGGACCCAAAGTAGGGAAACGGAGTTGGATCAAATCCGGGGGGTGACAGCTGGCCGAAGACACAAATTAATTTTTGTGAAATCCAGAACTCAGTATGAAACAAAGGCACTCACCGACTTGGCACATCCTCGTACAAGTCAATCACAATCCAAGGTGGGCAACAATCATCAGACACAGGAAAAGGCCCAGACAGCATGAAACTTGGAAGTATGCAAGCAGGCATGGTTTGAGATATGCTGTACAAACATGAGGCTCAGTGCCAACATGATAGCAAAAATACATGACATAACGAGGGAAGGAAAACAATATGGACACAGCAAGGAGGTACAGGACAGAGTAACAGAAATTTGACAGGATGCAAGGCTTAAGGGAGATTGGAAAAGTGACCAGCCACAAGACTTTGAAATACCTTAAGAATGATTAAGTAATTTTTCAGTGGCTAAACAAGCTTCAATTTCAACCCCTCAGCACCCAAATTTTGTATCAAGGCCTCTGCAGTCACAATAAGCCTCTGGTCATCATCCACCCAACAATAAGAAAAAAGAAACAAGTTGTCAAAGGACCCATGCTTTGTTTAGTGCAAATGAAATAAGTGACCAACCAAGCCAATTGAACGGAAAATGACCTTTAAATCCGGGATAAATATTCAAAATACCACATGGCACAAAAATCAAAGTGCTATTAAACCAAATATTCGAAGGGTCATGTGATTGGTGGCAATAGACAACCTTCATACTTTTTTTGCACAAGAACAGAACATAAGGGAAACACATGACTTGACAGGTGATATGACAGGTGACAGATGGTGTGACATCAGCAACTGAATCGGGATTTGAGTCAGTGTCACCTTTTGCATCATTGTCATTCAATTCATTGTTGAGGCTGGCACGGAACACAATGTCGCCGTTGTCAAACTCTAAATCATTAATGGTAAGATCATTTAGTGTGGCTGCAGAATTGCTGCCCAATACAGCCAGGTCATCCTCAAAAAGGGGACCATCGGCATTTTCATCTTCAATATCCTTGCGGCTGTTGATGTGTGCCTTTGCAAGTGAGAGGGCAAACTGAGCATCTTCTTCTATGCACTCTTGGACTGTGCTTCATGCAGTGGCACTTGTGATGGTCTTGTACGACCAATTCCAGGTCTTAGTCTGGCACTTCTCCCACAACTTAATGAAATCTTGTTAGCTTCAATCCAGAAGTGATGAATATGGGACTTATTTGAAGAATCATGTCTGGGCGGCTTTTGAAGTAATTATAAGCCTTCTCAATCCACTTGACCATGATATTGCAAAGAGTTATAGTCTGAGAAAGTACAACAGGTTGATTTGGATTAGTATGTGGTTGTTTTTGAGTTTCTTTGATGAACCACTTGATAGCTTTGACAAACACTATATGCTTGAAGACACGCTAAACACCAATATCATTTGGTTGAAAATTTTCTGTGCCTAGTAGAATTCTTGGTTAGATTGGATCATGGCAATTGAAAACTACTTACACCCACCAGGCACAAACACAATGCAAAGCCATCAGAAAAAAGTTTTCATCCAGGTCAGAAACTCCTCACCACAGTGCACAGTCCAGCAGTCAATGATAAGGAGACTTTCATTGTTGCCAATCCTTTCTTTTATTTCACTTTCTGTAGATAAGGATTAATAATTTTAGTAATATACTAGGTAAACTTGATCAGTAAAGCAATTGTAGCATAGCTGAGAACTTTAGTCATACCTCTTTCATACGGGCAAAGGTACTCCAGTGTTTCTCTCTGCTGGCAGTAAAGATGTGGCCCTTGCATTCCACTGTCTCATGATGGGATGCTAATAGTAGGGACCATGTGGTCTTCCCGGTCCAGATTGACTAAATGAGAAGTATATCGCCAGATACCATTGTAGTGATCATTAGCGTGAATTGCTGCTTCTCTTCCTTTCCAAAGCCCTCAACTTGCTTGGCGCCTGTTGGCACCCATGTCTTTTTGCCGACAGGTATTACCACTAATCTTGTTTGGTCACCATATAAGATTACATCTTGTGGGATGTCCTTCATCTGAACGCGGTAGACTACTTGAAGAAAGACATCATCACACTGAGACTTCCAGTTCTCCAAAATCTTTTGTGTAGCCTTATTAGTGGCACAGTGTGACAAGCACATGTAATTATGTAGGAACCATGTAATAAAACAAGTAGAGCATTTGAAGTTTGAATCATTGAGGATCTCCAGGGCCTGAAACTGGATTAGAAATAGTAAGATTGCTTGTGCAGTGATAGTGGATATGAGAATACTGACATCACAATTAGATTTAAGATCTCAGATGACTTTCTTGACAAGCTCATTGTATAGTGGCTCAAAAAACCGTCCACATGTTTCCCACTCTTTGAAAGATGACCATTTTTCACAGGACCTATTGCATTTTAAAGAAGATGTCTGCAAGATGTTTTGTAGCATAGAATCCTTGCTTTCAGATGCATCTTGAATTTTGTAGTTTGAATCAAAATCAACAGAGTTGCAAGCATATGAAAGTGATCTATCATGTAGACAGTTTCTTGAGCAGTAAAATCAAATATAGAAAATCACTGAAATAAGCTTATTACAAAGGTTTCAATGAATTACAACAATTGTAATGCTTTTAGTATTACTAATGGGAGATCCTGGGCAGCTTTTTGTAGCTTGGCTTACCAGCTCCAGTATTGCAAATATTGCAAATATCCTATCAATATAGGGTATTATTAGAAAATGCAATTCAATAGACTGATTATTTGATAGTTCTTCTTCAAATCAAGACTTACATGCAGATATATAGGGTCAATTTAATCAATAGATCAATTTTTATCTTGGCAAATGGATATTAGCCATTGCCAGACAATGCCCATATAAATACAGATATTTATCATGTTTCAAAATTCAGAGATCAATAATGTGTGACTAAGAATGGGTCAATCAAGCAGTTAATTTGTAGTATTTGACCCAGACTTGAAATTGTCAAGTAGCCACAGGTTAAGACTGGCACAGACCCAAATTGCACCGCCACCACGTTTGACAGTCAAAGTCTTTTAAGCTTTCTAAATGTCACCAAAATCCAGCTGATGACTCTTGAAGATATCCCTTTTTGAGGGGCTAAGAGGCTTAGAGTGAAAGTGGGAATGGTTGGAACTGATGATCCGTTCTCTACGAATCTTACATGTTTATATACATATTGTTTCCCATATATCCATATTAGTCGATGGGCCCATATCCCATCCTACATGCACATCCCTCTGTATGGATAGCTTCAAGCCGAGTACTGAGCTCGTGTAGCCTCCTCCTGGCTTGGACGACAAAGTCCTCTTCTCCCCAAAGTTCATCCATCTGATCCCCATCTGATGGATACTGTAATTCTCCGCTCCAGTCGGATCCAAATATAGATGGTTCCCTAGGTTCCGGTGTCCTGGGAATATAGATTGGGGAGTCTTCCCTTGACAGCGTGGTAATGTCCGGGTGATCGGAGGTTGATAACTCCGCATCACTTTCTCCAAAGATTTCCCTATCAATGGAGCTCCGCATGGTAACCTTGTGATCAGGTGCAACATTCTCCTTATCGCTGTCACCTGTCACTGATACTTCCGGTTTCACCGGATTAACCCATGCTCCATGTGATTCTCTGTCAATGGAACTCCAAACTTCCTCCGGAGTGCTGTGGACCTGGGAAACAATGGAGTATCCATCGTAGTGGACGTACTCTGCAAAGTTACTTGCATCGCCCTGAGTGTGTACCGGAATACTCTTCAATATCCCTGAAAATAATATCTTGAAAGTCAGAGCATTCCAGTAAGTTTGAAATCATTTTGTAAGCAGTATCTCCACAAATCAAGTACAGTATGACGAAGAGATGCAGAAACTGATAAGAAAGTTTAGTCACACTCGTGTTGATACTTATTTGTGGCAACATGAACTATAGCTCTGGCAGCGGGTCTACTACTTTCTCACCTCTTTCTTATAGAACTGAAGCTGGAAGTGAATGTTTGTGCCACTGTCATATAGCCTTGTTGTGTAGGACAGACCCACCCTATAATGCACATCCACCATAGAAAGTCCACCCAAAGTAAAAAGAATAGACATTACGTGACATTATGCAGTCTAGTAGGATAGTATTTTTGTGACAGTAGTCAAATGACCAGCTGAGCCTCATTATAAAAACATAGTGTAGGCACAACAGAAATGTTCTAAGCTTTCCCTTTCAGCACACCATATTCAAATTAGTGTTGGTCACAAGAAGACCTTAGCCAGCTCTCCAAAGTACATACAATAATTGAATGTATTTATTAAACTAAGCTATTGAAATGAACTTCTTCAGCTCTCCAACATGTGTGTGTCATCACTGTACAGTAGTATAATGCTGAAACTATGTACTAGTAAGCAAGACACCAGTGTCAAGATAAAGTGAGTCTCTATCTATATGAGCAGATGACAACAGACCATTGGTCTCTTATATTCTCACTATGTCTAAGTCTCTGAACCAAAATTTCACTTTTTAATCCAAAGAAGCTTTGTATACTGCCTTGCGCCATACCAAGGTGTGTTTTTACCTAATCATTTTTCAATAGAACTGATTTAATTTTACAAAAATAACCAAGCTATATACTAATCTCAAACAGAGTCAAGATATTCATAATGAGACACTAGTAAAAAACTACAGATGTTGGACCTGCAACAGGTTTTCAATTTATGGTAAGAATTTCTTGACAATTCACGTGATCTATTGATGTTAATTACTACCATATAGCTCGTTGTCCAATCTGCATTCTGATATACTAGTACCAATGGCAATGTGGCTTTGGAAAAACTATATTTTGCCCGTGAACCATGTACAAGGTGTCACTATTTTTACAGCTTTTTTAGATCTATTCTCACTATTTCCTTGAATTGACATGCAATTGTAGTGGCAGTAGCCAGGGTGTGCCAGACTATGGGTCAATACAGAAGCAAATTGTGCAATGCTAATATTCACTATAAAGAAATTGACATCTTCCTCAAAGAAGAAATTTTCATGTTTGTTATTAAAAAGTTGCATCCTTATTGACACATTGGCAAGACATCTGAAAGTTACTTTTTTCAAATCATATTCAAATGCTAATGATTCATGGATGGCTCACTCAAGCTTTTGGTCATTTATGGCTTTAGGCCTTGTTTATCTACAGGACATCATTTGAGTTTGTCATTCTAATATTACTTGCAAGCATATAGAAGAACCTTGTTATATATCTCAAGATAGTTACAATATTATGTTTCAACATTACAAATGATCATTTACTATTTCTTCTCTCCCAGCACTTGCTTTATCTTTTATCCCATTTGCTAATCTTCTAGTAAAGTGGTTTAAGGATAGCCATAATTTTGGGATCACATTATTGAATAGCATTCTACTTTCAGCTAAAGATATAGTTGTATATTTATATATATATGATTAATTTGGGTTCCAGCTACATTGAAAGATATGCACCATCTTTGCAACATACTTTACATTCTTTGGTCTAATTTTGATAAATGCACAAAGGGTCTCAATGATCATATAGTACCATTTGTGCTATAAATTTTATATCGAACTACACAGGTAATGCCACCCCGACTATAGTCTTAGCAACAAGGTTCAAGTGTAGAGCTATTTCAAAATGTGATAAGAGTCTTGAAGAAATATTCTAAGGTTATCTCTACTGTAGCATCAAATTGATAATTCTCCATGTCCAGAGCAAGAGGGTAGTGTATAACTGAGGAATGATGAAGGTCTCAGATCAAGAGAGTGCATCTGGAGGTTTAGATGAGTACTGTGACTCATAGCTTTCGACCTTATTTTATAGTTTCTATAGGCTGTCTGCAGATGTGATACTTTCTCTTGTGAATGAACTTGATATTATTGAATATTTCAGAACATCAAATCAATATATATATATAATCAATATGAAGCACTCTGTTTCCTATGTGCAAACTTTTGTTCTGTGGAGGTATATACTCACTGTTAATGATGTATAATTTTCTGTGATTCTCTATATCTGAGTGAATAAATAGATTTGTTGTTTATCTTAATGATCAATGAAAGCAACTCTTAACTATGATCTTAAGCAGCTCCTTTATCTAGCGTGGTTATCAGTTTATTCAAAAGTGATTTGTGATTACAATGCATCTCTTAAACATATCACTGGTTTTATTTACTACACCATTCACTATATTTAAGATCATTTGTGTTCCAGCATCAAACATATAATGGTCACAAGAAGGTTTGTGACTTGAAATATCAGGCAGTGATGCTTTCAAAGAATATTATTGGCTATCTTATGAATCTTTTAATGGTCAATGCAATGTTAACTTTCTTCTTACAGAGAGTGGGTTGCTGAATTGTCTTTCACAATTTTCCTTTGTTCAGGATCTCTCTAACAACAACCTGATAGAGGAAAGGGCATATCAAATAGCTGGTGATCTGGCCTATGGTTTGTATTCTCACATCAACAAATAATTCTCTGGAGCAGAAGAGTATCTCGAGAACTAAATGACCTAAAAAGCAGCAATGTCAACTGTGTGTATCAAAGCTAAGCATGAGTCTAGTGTTATTTCTAGCTTGATGGAAGCTGCAACTATTCTTAATGCTAGTGGGACAGTATCATCATACATGTGTACTTCTTGTAAATTGCATAAATTGCTTACATCCAAATCAGGTGACACAATACTTTGACTCTGCCACTAAAATTGGAGCAGTATTTTTATATTGTAGTGGATGCTTAATTAGACACAGTTACAATATATGTGATAAGCATAAAAAAGCCTTCCTAGAAGGCAAAAATACTAGCTATTCTCTGTATATACTATTTATGGTCCTTGCTAATCTTACGGAACAAATTGGTATGATATTCTTCACTAAGTTTGCAATTCTTCAAAAGATGGATCTCGATATCAAATGAATCTCTATAATACAAGTTAACATAATATGCTTTGTTGACAATCTCACTATCCTCAAAGTTGGGACTGGAGGCAGGCAAGATTAGATGATGACACTTGTACATTGGTGCCTTGTAAATAGCATTTCTGTCTGCTGTATTCTCATTTGCTGCCTAGAACTAGACAATAAATAAGCATCCACACACATTTATAGATAACAAAATTTTCCTTGGGGACAGCTTGTGCACTGTACATCTTTTTGATACTCCTGCAGTGCTTGCTGCAATATTATCGTAGTCTATGCTCTCACAGACTTTAAACATGCTTGTATTAGAATACTAAATTAATATCAGTCAGAGGATTAAATCAAAAGACTAGAATACTTACTGAATGCTATCAAAGCATCACTTCAAGGTACAAATTGCATAACCCATTTGGACATTCAAGTACATGTTTCAAAGCTGTTTGCCCAACTGGTTGCCAACTAATATATGTTAACATATTATTGTAACATGTTATATATCACTGAAATCAGAACTTAGAGAAGAGCTCAAATTTAAAGCATTTGTTACCCCAGCTATTTTATTGCAGACACTATGAAAACTTGACTGATATGGAACTGCAACTGAAAATAAATGTTGGCTGAATTTCCTATACTATATATTCTTTTATTTTGTCTGGTGGAAGATTGACAATAGAGATAGAAGCCTTAGAAAACTAATATTTGGCTATTGGAAAGTAGAGAAATAGAGTAAGGTTTTATAAAATTTCAATTTGGAATTGGCTGCCTATCCTTGGGGGGATTTGCTAATGGAGGGAGATGATAGATGTGTGGGTCAACAGAGAAATCTAGAGGAGGAGTCTCAGACGCATACTGTCAATGAGAAAAAAGTCAGAAAAATTGATTTTTTAACTGTATTGCTTTGGAAGGTGGTAGTTGTACATTGAAGAAACAAAATATAGCAATGGCTAGTCAGCCTAATTGACAGAAAACCTGGAAAGGGTGACATGAGATAGAGTAAACAGTATGTTACTTGAGTAGGAGGTGAAAAAATCAATTGGGTGTTACCTGTAGAATTTAAAGTTTTACCATGCTGTATCTCAATTTAAAACATAGTCTACTATATGAATTATTAGAACTAGGCCTAGTTAAAAATATTTTCCTTCAATATTTGTGCTAGACTTGATCACATAATGCAACTACTTGTATATGTTGCTGATATCTTAGTTGACCTAGTAGCACAACAAGATTTGGCTGAGTTTTAAATATGATGCAATAGATTTTAGTCAATACATTTTACAGTTAATCACTGTAATTTCCAGTAGAAAACTAGACACAGAGGGCAAACATATTCCATAGACATCTTGCAATAAATCCCTATATATGCTCTTTTGAAGTTAAATAAATGAGCTAGTGATTCTTACCTTGATTGTCATCACAATTGATTAGAATAATAGTTGTGTGGGTAAGGGTTGGTTTTATAAAGTGTGCACCATGTGACAAGTGTCCCCCATAGGTCGAGCCCATGATTGAAGATGGAAACGAGTGCTGGACGAAGCAGTGACATCACTTGTGTAGGGTTAACGTGACTGGTAGTGGATCCTATTAGAAAGTCAAATACACAACTGGCAGACAAACTCATAAGTTTGATAAACAGATTCTATATAATTGAAATACTTGTAAATTTAGTTGATATCAGTTCTTAGAGTGCTCTATAATGTCCTATAACTTGCAGAACACTCCACAATGCCTCATCAGTGGTTTGACAGCTCAATCACATTTACAGTGGCTCAAAAAACTGTCTACATGTTATGCACTTTTTGAAAGATAACCATTTATCACAGAACCTATAGCATATTATAAAAGATGTCTGGTGAATGATTTGTAGCATAGAATTCCTGCTTTCAGATATATTTTGAATTTTGTAATTAAAATCAAAACCAATGGAGTTACAAGTATTTGAAACTGGTCTATTGTGTGGACAGTTTCTTAAGCAGCAAAATGAATTATGAAAAATCACTGAAATAAGCCTATTATAACAGTTGTAATGCTTGAAATAATACTAATAGAAGATCTTGGGCAGCTTTTTATAGCTTGGTTTACCAGCCCAAGTGCTGCAAATATAGCAAATATTCTATCTTTTAGGGAATTTTTGATAAAGCTATAGCTCTATTAAATCTATAGAGGGCTACATGGAGTTTCTTGATATATATACTGGTTCTTGACTAGATTGTCACTGTAGCATTAGAAAACTTGACCAGTTCAAATGGAGGATTTCTGGTATATTTATCTATCAAACATTTGTCAAAATTCTAGCATTGCCAAGCATTAAAAGATAAAAACTAACTCCATTGATTTTAATTCAAATTATAGAATTCAAAATGCATCTGAAAACAGGAATTCTATGCTACAAACTATTCACCAGACATCTTCTGTAAAATGTAATAGGTCCCGTGGAAAATGGTCATCTTACAAAAAGTGTAAAACATATATACAGTTTTTTCAGCCACTGTACTGTATCTATTTACTTTCTTGCAGTCCAGACTTTTGATTCTTATCTTTTATAGTCTCAGAGCTTTGCTATACTGCTTTTCTATTGATTATATAATGTGTCAGTAGCTACCCTTCCACTTAACTATTTTATTGCAGATGCTGTGAGAGCTTGATTAGTATGAAACTACAGCTAAAATGAGACATTGGGTAAATTTCCCATGTTGTATATTAGTATAATCAAAATGCAAAAACAAGTCTAAATTTGCAATACTTAATGGTTTTGTATTCAGAGGCAAGTGGAATGGCATCAGACAGTTCTCATAAACTTAAATGTAGAAAACTCCTCAGTGCTTTAAACATGTAATTAAAATTTGTTTAGTTTACAATTAACAATATTATAAAAAGCCAGGGTAACACAAACCACATGAAAAAAGCCAAAACATTAGGCAAATGCCACACAATGATCCTGTTATACTTATCTACTACTGTAAATGGAATGTCTATGACACCAAGTATTGTCTTAAGGAAAAACTTCTGAAAATGTATATGGGCGGCCCAGTCCAAGTCACCATCCAATACATAGATATTTTTGACTTTAATGTCTAGCCATTTTATGGCAAATGTAGCCACATCTAAACAATTTCAGATTGCTTGACAAGAGAATGAGGATCAAAAAAGTGATGTGATGTGTGTGGTGAGAATGTTGTGTTGCTAAAAAGGCATGTGCCACACTTCAGGTTACCCTATTTTGAGTGCCCAGAGCATTCTGGCACGTTCTCAGGACCAGTTTCAATAAAGTTTGAAGAACCATGTCAATGGGTCTGCACAGAATGCTGATCATACAGTGTTTCATTCCACAAATGTGAAGATCCCACAGTATGCTTGTTTTGTGGCTCACAGATCATTAAATACACATGAGAAAGTCAGGGTGTGTAATAGTCTCTGCTAGTTACTCACCAAAATATAATCAGACAAAGGGTGTGAATAGATCGATAGTGATAGAGATAGATCAAGACTGCTTGAGAGAGCTGAGACCTTAGTCTTTAACAAAGTGAATTAGACTGGGGAATCTCCCTGCAGTCGTGCCTCTATATATACATGATGCTATGTGCTATATCCTATGTGTCCAAATGGAATAACTGCGACAGCGTGTGCTCATATCAAGAGCTGGACCAATGGCAATAATCCCTGCTATCTAATGCCCATGCGGAAGCGTCAAGTGACCAGGATACGACGTGAGTATGATGTGGAGTATCTCCTTGATTGATCTATGATCCCAAGGTATAACTGAGGTATCTAATCTAATGATCAATAGATTCGATGGTGAACTAGTATGTGAACTGTACGGGTTCCCACGGTTGAAGTATGTAACTGAGACCGTGATGAGAATACGTCTACGCTGTATGCGATAGAGTGTGAAATAATGTAAAATATAAGGAAAATGGAAATTTGTGACAGGGTGATTGCCCTGAGACAGTAGAAAGCCCTAGTGACTCCCTGAAACTAGTAACAATGGGAAGCATTCTTAGTTTGTTAAAAAGAGCTAAGCCTGCAAATATTGAGTCATAAGAAATTCATGAGGAAAATGGTAGCCGAGATTTATGCCAACTTAGAGACTTTACAACTTTTTAACAGCTTTAACTTGAGTACTAGCCATATATAGATAGTAGCAATGACAGGAACTTTCAGCTACAGGCAAGAAGCTGCAAGAAGGCAAAAAAGTGAATACTTAGACCAAAATCAATGATAGCGTATTTTGGAAGTGTGGCAGGTATAAGTAGTCCCCGAGATGATGCCAAACAATAGATAAGATAATATCATAGGTACAGGATGATGTAGTATTACTGATAACTGAGAATAGCATGAAACATCTTCTTGTCTGAGAAGTTGTTGAGATAGAAATCATCCACAATCTCAAGAGAGTTACCAAACTTCAGCACCAGCTCAACAATCTCTCTGATATTGGTCAAGGCAAAGATATCACCAATACAAGATCCATCGGAACAATAGTGGCAGTGAACAACATACCCGCTGCCATCAAAAGTGACCAGGATTTTTAGTGTGGTCAGTGGGTAGAATGAAGAATATGTAGCACAGAGATTGACAAAACAATTTCTACCCCTCCGCTTTTCTAAAAATTTGCAATGGCACCAACCATAAAGACTTGTCAAATCGGAAATCTTCGTCATCCGATCCCCGGTTGGGTGCTCATGCATGCATCAGACCTTGTGCGTGTGTGTACCATTCACAGTGGCGAGCGAGGAAGGACTCCGTTGGCCGACCTCGTGTCTGATCCCATGTTCGGTGGCGATGCACCAGCGTATTACGTATACAAAAGCCACGATTTCAACAAGTTCGTTCAGTTGACCGCCTTCCCGCCTTCACCAGGCACAGCGCATCTCCCAGAATTTCAGCGTCTGAAATCATCAGCCTCAGATACGAGGTATCGGATTGTGGTAAGCCACATTAATATTGATTATATTCTCGATCTGTGCCAATTATTGACTTCACTTTGTATAGACCATCTATAGGAACGAGAATGTCTTGAAATTGGCCATAACCGATCCCGTCCCGGCAGGAACACAGACTGTCGGCGCCTTCACAAAACCCAACTCGGAGAAGATCGAGACAGCAGAAGTACGATCCTTACTAGGCTCCATCGTCAAGATTCTGGAGCCCGAGGATTGCAAGCTAAGTCAGCTCGGTTACATGGACAACGACGATGTTTTCCGACATGTTTTGCCCCACTGGTACGAATCGCTTGACCACATGGAATCGATGGACGACGCCGAACTCAACGTCATCGAGAACCTTCTTAAAGGTCCGGTAGGTGTCCTCTTTGCAAAAAGCGGGTCTCGCCATCAGGCAACGGTTATTTGTTGGGAAGGGGATGCGTCGATGGTAGATACCTCAATGGCGGATGATGAGGATGAGGATGAGGATGATATTCTTTTACTGGGTGGACGGACACCTATGATAGTTAAGGAGAAGCAGGTGCAGCAGGTGCAGCAGGTGCAGGATGTCCACTCCTTGGGTACTGGGTATAACACAAGCGTAAGTTTCAATTTGTCATTGGAACTGTTGCTCTCGTTTGCCATTGCTGACTTACATGAGCAGCTGGACCTCGAGAGTCTGCTGGCGGGCTTCTTTCCGACTGACAGAGGCCTGGTAGGCCTTAAATAGATACCTGAGCTTTGTAACACAATGCAATAGAATACAACTTATGTTCATCACCAGTCTCGGACACCACTGAACCACGACCTCTGCCTGAGTCTTTGATGAGCACAGTATTGCACCTTCCGTAAGGCATAGTTGACAACGGTGGCAATGCCTGTACCGTCTTTGGCAGGATGAGAATCCGGCGATCTTGAGTAGATTGCTGCTGGATTCTGAGGTTTTGCCAGATGTTCATGTGTGTGAAGGGTAGTGTGCACGTGTTGTTGCCCCTCCAGTGGCCGTGTTGCTGGTCGTGGTTGAGTTTTAGTTGAAAAAGGTCACTAAGTGCGCCAACAAAGTTGGGAAGGCTGAAGGTGGTTGATGCTGTGTGGACCAAGAGGCGAGAGTAGTGAGGACGTTGAGTGAAGAAGAAGGCCGTGGAGTGGTCATCCAACACTCTGCTCCAGATATGTGCAGAGAAGTTGTTGTGGAGATAAGTGATCTTGCGGTTTTATAAGCAAAGTTCATTGTTCCAATCATGGAGCCACTCAGAGTACAGCAGTGTGTTCATCTAGGCCTTCAGATTATTCCTGTACAGAAAGCCTAATTGGGTGCCAGTCTTGTTTTTAAACGCCTGGGGTTTCTTTGATTTCCCAATGATCAGTGGCTGCCTCTTTTCGGTTCCAGTGGCATTCACAGCAAACAGGTAAGTGATTCAATTTTTCTTGCTTTTGACACTCAAGCTTGAATGGGTGGATAGTCCATGATCAGGAGCCATTTTAAATCAACACCAAGCAGCATGTTTTGCAAATATTGTGGCTGAAAGACTCACACTCAAAATAGACTAGTCTCGTCTTCATTCCACTAATCCTCGGGATCATATTCCGCCAGGACCCTGGAAACATGATCTCATTCCTTGGCAACTGCAGTAGGATCTGCTAATGCTGCCTCTCCATGTCGCTTAAAGTTCTTCATTCCCATTGAGCCCTTGAATCGTGTCAGCCACCCTTCGCTCAATGCTAACCAATCTTCCTCGGGTATCCCGGCCAGCTTCGCAAATGAGCGCCACTTCTGACAGATAATCTCGCCATTAAGGCTGACACTATCCTCAATTACCTTTTGTAACCCATAATTGCAAGGCCGTGTGGACATGCGGGAATTTTGCAGCTGATTCTCTTTTTAATCTGCCGCCACTGGCTGCAAACAGCTGTCACCACTTGTCTTTGTCCTTCACCCATGCTGAGATATGTGGCTGCTTAATTCTTAGGCTAGGATAAAGGTCCGCAAAATGTTTTGGTGCCTTTGATTGGTTTTTGCCGTGTGAATCGTGCCAATCGAGAATCTCGATCTGCTGTGCAACTGTTGTGATCTCTTTCTTGTGTATTGCCGATGGTTTGGGTTTTTTGACACTGACAGTCTTCTCACTTGCACTAATGGAGCCTAATTGGGACGATTAGCATCTCCCGCAGCTCAAATTGGCATGCAACACATCTTTTCACTTTGCGCCTGTTACCATAACTTTGTTTGCAGCTTGCTTGAATTTCCACAATTTCTCGGCAACTGTCTTCTCAGATAAACTGAGATCTTCAAAGGCCTCCTCGTAGTCATCAGTAGCCTCGCCAAGCTTCTCTAACAGTATAGTCTCTTCCGTAAGATTTGCAGGACCATCCAGCCACTTGGCATCTTCAGACGAGATTTGCTTTTTCTCAGCTAGGATTGATTCCAGTTGCTGACTGCGAAGAATTTGCAGCCCAGTCAGGAGCTCAAAGTACAGTGGAGCCATTATTACAGTAGCATAATTATAATCCAGCTTAAATCGACACAAATTTACAATTAGGCACATGTAAAATTAGTCAAATCACCTCACACCCGAACATGATGCAACATATATATATGGTAATTGTGGTGTTACCACTCTAAAAAAGGTATGAGTTATGAGATCATGAGGCTATGGGTTATAGGGTATGGGGAAGTCGGCCCGATTCCCTGTAAACCGAATTGGTAACAGCCAAAATCTATGGGATATGGCAGAGTATGGGTTACGACGGGCATGGGTTATGGCAGAGTTGACTGTAGTGATAGTGCCCAGGTTATAATCTGTCCCCTCCAAGCCATGGGATATGTTTGACTCTGCCCTTTGTCTCTTATCTCCCATCTTCTAGTCAGCGTCAAGGAGTCTTGGGTGTTTCTTGGTGCGTTGTCATACCATGAAATGGTTTCATGGTAGAACATGGCCAAAACGAACCAATATTCCATCATTCCAATATTCGCAGAAACCAGCCACTGCACTTATGGCCCCTACAAAATCATTCTACGCCACCCTTAAAAATCAATCAGACAGGACCACAATGAACTCCTCATGCATCAATATTGGTACCTCTGAACAGTTAATAAAACAACCCGGCATCGGTCATATTTAATACCTACTCACCGGCACGCCTTATCCGCTTAGAACCGCCCCATTCGATCCTTTTGCCTCACCCGATGCCCCCCAATGAATCTATAACAAGCAAGTAACGACCCACCAATGACCACCTAAAATACATGCCAAAGCCACATGTCCGAAGCACCCGCAGTCCCGAACCCACATACAATGCCAACGACAGACCCGCAACACTAACGGACCCATCAGCACGCACTACTCCGGCCTCTAACCTAATTGTGCCACCTCCGGCTATTACGTCAAAAGCATAAAGCATAAGCAAGTAGGAAAAAACGGGCACCTCGGGCATGGCACAATTCTCCGAATATAATCTGATCTTACGTTATCCCGGTCCGCCACAACATGCTATCAGCGCACGGCTCTCTCAGCCACAGGGCTTAATGAAATCTGCGCTCAATTCATTTCAAAACAACCAGAAGCAGTTTCATCGGATTTTACCTAACCATTAGGTCAACCATTTAATTAACGACACATCAATGTAACCTAAACCCCTCTAAAAATTCACTATGGTGCCCCAATACAATGGAACTGTCATACGATGTTTATACGGACTCAATACTAAATTCTAGGACCGCTCTAACCGGTATTCACAAAGCGCAGATCCTACAGCATGTCAAATCAGGCTAGCGCTTAATTCCGATCACACAGCATGCCCCGTTAGCAACGCACATCACACAGCATGCCCCTTTGACAACGCACATTTTCATGAACAAAGGGAATGCTATGGGAAAATAGCCACCCGGCACCAGTAAATTCAAAAGAAGCGCTGCCCTCGGCATTCGCGGAGCGCAGATCACACAGCACCTCATTATGGTATTGCGCAGATCGCACAGCAAGCCCCTTTGAGCCCCCACGTGCCCTCCAGTCAATAAAGGACATGCAGACATCACATGCGACATGCGCGGACAGCACATTAATTAACCACATGTGCGGAGTGCAGAGAACACCAGTAAAACATTCATTTATAAT
>JACXVL010000775.1:0-20320 GCA_014898675.1 Athelia sp. TMB | reverse complement strand
ACGTGGGCTATTTAGGTAGAAAGTGCCAGTGAGCCACCTAATTCAGATCCAGTGCCTTGGCAGAGACTTCCCGCCCGAGAGTCAATTGTCCCCGAAAATCCTGAAGAATATTCGTGGAGTATCATAGAGCAGCAAGAAGAAGAAGGAGCAGAGAGGCCAGCTCACAGCCATCTGTTTCTCGTTTCATATCGCCGGTCGTGTTCCAATTCCAGTCGCGATCCTGGTCACGTCCCCAATTTCTATAGTTTCTTGGTCCCAGTTTATTTTCAGTTCCGCCAAGTTTAGTTTCGTTTCAAGTTCTGTATACATTTTCAGTGCTCCAGTCAAGTTCCAAGTTTTATTCATCCTCATTTCCAGTTCAAGCCCGTTGTATTCAAAGCAGTATTCCGCCATCTCTACAATCCACTTTCTACCGGTTCGAAAGCACCCCTTATTCCTACGACTGTATTCCGTTTGCACAGAGCCGTTGTGCAGCATCTCCAACCCCTTAAAACATACCTTTATATAAATCCATCCAAACCAATCTCCCGAACTTCCTTTTCGGTCACAAGCTTTCAAGGGAACAACTAGGGAAGCCCGTCGGTAATTGTCTGGACCAGCAACTCTAGGGTAAAGAACACTTTACCGTGATGACACCAGGTAATGAGTAATTACCTGTAGTTACTCTGTAAATACAACAATCGAAACCACTGATGTTGGAGTGCCGAGCCATCAAATAGGGACTGCAAGTCAACCTAAATAGGGACTAAAAGTCAACCTAATGTACCAGTACCGGGAGTGACAAGGGATAATAAGCAGTATTGTCGTGTTGTCAAGTCGCAAGATGCTCAAATTGCGTGTCATGGTCTCTGTGTGGCTCCGATTTCCATTTAGGGAATCTAATCTGGCCTTCTTATCCTCCAACTTTGCGTCAAGTTTCTCTGCATCTACATCGGCTTTGGACTCATTTCAAAATGACAGATAGCATTTGATTTGGCATATAATGAGAGTCTTCGGTGTGGAATTTTTTATTTCGATGTTTTAAGGCCAATATTACACTTATTTGAGACATCAGAGACAAAACTAAAAATTCTACACTGAAGGACCTTATCCCAGTGCTATTTAATACATATGTTACACTCAAGATCAACGGTGAAAGTGGCCAGGGGACACTACAAAGTTTGCAAGATTTTGATACCATTCGTGAGCACGGGCACCTATTCACGGAATCTGTGAGGTGTTGCCCGGCCCCACAGGTCTGGGTTCTTGAGAAACCGGCTTATTAATACCTGGACTACACAGGTCCAGTTTATTGCACATTCATTATCACTTCATCATTTGATCAATAAGCATGTACCAGTTTAGATAGTTTCTCTCATGTATAGCCACATAGTAGGTAGTATAAGTAGTAGAGCGAGCTCTGCCTGGAGACCTTAAGCTTTGTCCTCTTCATCTCCAAGTAAGACCCAGTATCAGCATACATACTTCAATAATAACTACCTGGGGCCTGCAATCACATGTGGCAAATTCCCTAGTCCCTTGTTGAGATAAGACTTACACCCCTATTCCTCTATTCTATCAGAGCGGCTTTATATGAAAAGCTGTTTCAATCATCTCTCCATCAAAGCTTCTGAAAGAAACCTGCATGTATATCTACACAGAGTGTAACAGCTTCTGCTAGTTACTCACCAAAATGTGGTCGGACAAAGAATATGAAGAGATCAATAGTGATAGAGAGAGATCAAGACTGTTTATAGAGAGCTGAGACCTTAGTCTTTAATGAAGTGAATTAGACTAGAGAATCTCCCTGCAGTTGTGCCTCTATATATACATAGTTCTATGTGCTATATCCTATGTGTACAAGAGGAGTAACTGCGACAGTGTGTGCTCATATCAAGAGCTGGACCAATGGCAATAATTCCTGCTATCTAATGCCCATGTGGAAGCATCAAGTGACCATCATATGATGTGAGTATGATGTGGAGTATCTCCTTGATTGATCTGTGATCCTCAAGATATAACCAAGGTATCTAATCTAATGATGATCAATAGATTTAATGGTGGACTATTATGTGAACTGTACAGGTTTCCACAGTTAAAGTATGTAACTGGTACCATGATGAGAATGTGTCTACACTATATGTGATAGAGTGTGATATAAAATAGTGTGAAATATAAGGAAAATGGAAATTTGTGACATTACCCCCTCTTCAAGCTTTGAACTCCAGACAAAGGTTAAGTCTTGGAAGCCATTCAATAAATGGCCGCTGAAAGTGTTCTAATAGCTGTACCACTTCATTCATTCTGCAGCAAGCTCCAAAGCTGCTTTGGCTTGTTCCTGTGCCTGTATGTAATTTCACATAATGTCATCCAGGTCTTCAGACCATGTTGCGTCTTTAGTGAGCATACGACCTACTCTAGGGTGTTGACTGTATTTAAGGAAGAAGGGTGAATTCTTTGTTCCTTCATGAGCTGCATTACTATAAGCGAACTTGGCTGAGCTAAGAAGTGGTGCCCAATTGTCCTTGATGTAACAACCTGAATACTGCTCAAGTGTCTGATTGACTTGCTCAGTTTGACCATCTGTTTGAAGATGATAAGCAGCGAGATAGTGGATTTGATCCCTAGCAGTTTGCACCATTCCTGCAATGATTCTGCTGTGAATTGTACACCTTGGTATGAGATAATTTGCAACAGTAACCTATGAAGGATCCAAACCCTCTCATACAGAAGGCGTGCAAGATCCTGGGCCGAGAACTCATTGGTGATAGGGGAAAAGTGTGCTCTCTTTGTGAGCCTGTCCACTACAATTCAAATAGATGTTGCATACATCTGATTCTGGCAACTTGATCAAAATGATATCCCAAGGTTTGTGAGGTATGGGATCTGGTATGAGCGGTCCATAAGGCTTTTGCAGATGATTCTTCATCTGTTGACAAATGTCACAGCTTGAGACATAGTGGCCGCCAGTAATTCTTAGAGACTATTCCATAGGTATTACATCTGCCTGGATGTCCTGCTGACAGTAGATCATGATGCATATCAATGATCTGGTGTTGAAGTTCTTCATTTTTGGTCTTGGGTATGTAAATCTTTTCTCAGAAGAAGAGTAAACCATTCTCGTAATTCCAATCCTCCAGTGATTTCCTGAAGTCTCTGGATCCTGATTCCAGTAGATCCTTGTAACCTTTCGTTACATTGTCCTGCATTAGTGTTTCTTTGACTTCTCTTAGGAGTTTGTCATCGTCTATTGGAGCGTCATAAGGGTTTCCGATCACATGTATGGCAAAGAACTCTGGTGTGAGGAAAATTTGCTCAGAATTGTCAAATTCTACCCCCTCTTCATGATCTGGCCTTCTAGACAGAGGGTCCACGGTAAGTATAGTCTTTCCGGGTTTGTGTTTCAACTCAAAGTTGAATCGTGTTAGATAAAGTGACCATCTCATCTATTGCCTGCTCAATTTCTGAGCTGCTTTGAATTAATTTGGATTCTGATGATCCAACCAGATCTCCACTTTTATAGGATGTCCTTCCAAATGCTGTCAATATTCCTCTAAAGCGCACAAGATGTATGAACCTTGTGGGTATGTGTGATCATTGATTTAAAACACAGCCAAGATGAAGCACATACCTTAGGGAGCTTGGTTCTTAACACATCAATCTTGTTCATGAACAAGATAATGGACATGTGATGGAACCATCATGAGTTGACAGCATTGTTGAAGATCACCAATGATTCTTCCATACGATTCTGAGACACCATCAGCCGGAGCCAGATATTACTGCAAGTGCATGCACCGTTTTCTGGTCCTCTATAAGCATCTCATCATACTCGGAGAGTGACAAGCAAAAGATAATTGAAGTCATGGCCTCAAAGCAGTGGATCCACTTTTTGCACTCATTGCGCTGCATGTCCACATCAAACATGTGAATACTGAAGTCTAATGAGCACCAGCTCGAGGGACAATCAAGGTAGGAGAAGACGCACAATAATGGACTCATGTCAAATCTTGTCTCAGTAACCCCCATGCTTCTTTGTTGTGTGTGCGGGACATCAGACTCTGTGGGAACGTACTCCTCACCAATGTGAATAGCGCTCTCAAAGAAACTGAACTAACCTATCAGCTATACTTGCACTTGAAGAGGGGTGGGACTCACTATTGAGCATTTTCTATCAGGTAGAATTTGCTCCTATGCTCTATAAGTGAGTTGCACAGGTGGTGCGTCAGGCACAAGAAACGTGGAGGTTGTGCCGAGGTCCATGGCGGGTGGGGACAAAGAGAGTGTGGTGGAGAAGGACAGTGCAGTCTGCTCCGAGCTTGCGCCGTCCCGTCATGTGTGGTGTACCTGAGGATGTGATCACAGTTGGACTGCGGGCGTGTGAGTAAGCTATGTAGATAAAAGGGGGGAATTAGAGATACACACCTGGTTTTCCAGGATCTCACAGTCAGTGTCTATCTTCCACATAACTAAGATGATTGCTTATGTGAAATCAACCAAATTCTGATATATATCCTTGAATATTTCCAAGGGCAAGTCAAGATATTCACCCCACTTGGTGGGAATGTTATTGCTGCTCTTGTATCCAATAAGGGCTAGACACATGTCTTTTTCAATGACAAGACTGAGTGTATCAATGAGGAGACTATCCTCATGGCCGGATATATGACCACGAGTTCTAAACTTCTTGGCGTACTTGACAAAATTCTTGTGCGCAAGGTCTGTGTGTATGAACAGGGCTGTTAATTCCTTCTTTGCTCCTTTCTTTTCATCCCATTGACCATACTAGACATTTAACCTGTGAACAAACTCATCCCACAAGCCAATGATCTTTCCTGTAGTGAGTTTTTCAATCTATGGCTTCATATATTGAGGTGCAGAGCCGGACAATTTATTCATTGCAACAGCAATGCAATGTCTGTCAGTGATAATGCCCTCATGGACAACCTATAGATGGATCTTGTTCATCCACTCTTGGAATTTAACCTTCCCATTGATACTATTCAATTCAGTGGGCTTGTTGATCTTAGGCTGCCTTATTCCTCCTGAACTTTGAGATGAGACCGGTAGCTGATTCATCTGAGTATTTAGATTGGTTACTTGGTTCATCTCAACTGCTCGCCCTGAAATTTTTGGAATGAAGTCTTCTAATTTTACTGTAAATATTCTGAGAATTTGAAGGTCAGAGCATCAAAACTGAAAAATGTGATTTTGCACAGGCAGAGCATATGATCGAATCAAACTGACTTCCATACCAGGACATTCTGTTCTCACAGCCACCACCACCTTCCACTATTTCTCAAGGCAAAGCTGTCTCCACTGAAGTCCAGTGAATTGTTCTCCGCCTCTGTGAAGTCATGAAGGATGAAGATGTCTCCATGTATAGCAATCTTAGCATGCACAAAGTTCACCAGATACGGTGCAACTTTGAACAAACTGGCACTGTCAATATTCCCACCCATTTATGACCAAAAATATATTGATCACTATCTGACACCAACATCGAGGTATGTAAACTATCTTTCTAGTGGACGGAGCTTAGCCACCATACAAATACCAGCACCTATACAAAACACTGGACTGCATGCCAGATTTGTACCTCAACAAGCTAAGATTGGAGCATGAAGAAGCTTGTGGGACGTCAGTATTGCTCTTAACCATTTGGAGGACACTTAAACGGGGGGATACACTATGAAAAAGGTGCACGTAAATGATTTTCACCCAGAGCACTACTAAAATCATATCTCAGCTGACTAGACAGGCCATTGAGCATAACACTGAAAAGCACATAGATTTTGCTGCCCGGATTGGTGCTTATGACACAGAGCAGCTTGTGTTTATTGATGAGATTACAGTTGACTGCAGAACTAATTATCTTGGGCGGACGGGCCTGGACAATCAAGGGTCAAAAGGCTACAAGGAAAGCCTTTTTCTGTTGGGGGTGTAGATGAGCCCTCCACCAGCATTTTGGTTTGGTCCATTATAAATATTACTCCCCGCACAGATTTTCTGTCCTCCCTGCTCTCTCTCTTACAGAGGGTGTGCTGCACTGCGGCATTCTGAAGGGAGCTTTTGATACAGACACCTTCTACACTTTCATCGAACATACCGTGGATGCCATGGATGGCTACTGAACTCGGATGTGGGTAAGTTCATCAAATTTATAATGCGGGACTTCATACTAATATGGCTTATTCACAGCCCATCTTAGCAGTTGATGCTTCTACTGATCTTGAAGATGAGCTCACATTTGGCACTCAGGTCAGTTTGGCATTGTATACTTCATGTCGGGCCAAATGGCCTTCCATGTTGCCATTGCAGCTGCTCTGCCCATATCGCCGCTGCCAAGGTGCGGCTACAAACTTTGTGCATGTCTAAGTGACTTTGCTGAGTCACATGGCATCAACATCACCAAGTGTGAGGCTCCTCTCATGGAGCTGAAGCTCACTCCTGACATCATTCCTGAGGTCTCTGCTGCATGGCTATGTGATATTACTGGCAAGATTGGGGGTCACATTCAGAGGTTCCAGCTGTATTGTCGCACTTGGAGCATTTAGCTTGATGCAAAGCGCACTCAGCCTTCTGACAAGCAGCGCCGCTTCAATTATGAGTAGCTTACTTGTGATTTTTCTCTTTTGAAGGCTTGTTCATATCTACGGCCACCAATTTTATAGTTCATTTATCCACTACCTGTAATATCTGTTTCTAGGCTACAAATGAATAGTCTGAGTTCAAAATTCACCCTTCTGCATCTTCAGGTGTTATCAAGAGCAAAGCCTGGTGGATAAGCTATGGCTGAACTTCAGCATTGATAGCATCAGCCTCATGTCTTTGCAACCAAGCTTTGACAGAATGGAAAGACTACTCGATTGAGTTGAAATCAGGTGAGTATGAAGGAAGCTAGATGAGTTTTGCACCTGTAGAAGCATAGCAAAGCAGATTAGTAATTGGACGATACTCTAACAATGAAACAACTTACCACATTCACCCTCGACAAGGGCTCAGACCTCCTCATCATGGTGAATTGCACAGTTGTCCATTACAACAACACTTTGCACTCCCAGATATGGATTTAGCTTGGGTGCCTATGCTACTGATGATTAATTGCATCATATCGAGTTCAAATGAGCACACACTAGCTCATTCTGCAAGAAAAGCATGAATTGATCCTTGTTCACCAAGCCCACAAAGATATCAAGAGCTATGATGCCATCAGAAGACAAAGCAGGCAGAATTGAATAGCGCTGCCCTTGAATAAAAGTTGCTCTTCTCACACATGCTCTCCTGAGGCCTGCCCATCCTATCAACCGCTGGGTTGTCTTGTTGTCAACACTTGATTCATCGAGCCAGACAAAGTATTCAGCTGGTATACCACCATACTTGGCTTGCCAAGTGGCCTTGAGAAGTTCATTTCTTTCTGCAGTTTGCTTTGATACTGATTTGTAGCTGAGTGCCATTCTATGCAGGGTCCACGAGAGGGTTGCAATGGATACATCAACATTCCAAGCTTGTCAAAGCTGCTCCTGAATTTTGTTTAGATATAGAGTAGGATTGTCTAGAAGTATTGAGGCGATGTATTGGATATCAGCATTTTGGAGTGCACAAGTACACCCTCGTGGTGAGAGAATTGGTGACATCACTACACCATATCTATGATGCAGCCTAAGAACTTCCCAAGCAGTGGCCTCCGAGCAATCTGTGAGAGCTGCTATTTCATACCTCTCCTTCAGCAGTTGATATCTCCCCTCCAGTTTCATAAACACTGTAAGAGATACAAGGAGCATGATTTAACCAAGTTAGTGAAAGCCTGCAGAGAGAAGAGAATCAAAATCTCTCAAACTGAAATGAATATGCAAGAAAGTTCATATCAATTGCAGGCTGGCTAAAGAAGAAGGATAAAATCAATGCAGAGGAATATGCAATGTATTATTGGAACAGAATACTGCAAACATTCTGACATAAGCTGGAGAACCACTTATTGATGCACAAACCCATGTGCAGCCTTGAAGAGCTATTCTCTGTCGATAAAATCAATGCTGGAGCTGAAACATTGCTCCAGCGCCAAATTCCATATGGCATACGGTAGTTCTGATACAGATAGTGATGAAGAGGATAGCAATGAGGATGATGACAGCAAATCAGATAGTGAGGATGAAGTGCGATGTGTGAAGCGCCACTACAAGAAGAAGGTAAGGTTCACAGGCAAAGTGCGCAAACGTGAGAGTGTCTCGCAATCAGAGGACGAGGAGAGCTTCAATGAGGATAATAGGTTCCGAAGCAAGTCAGGTAAGTCCGGCAAGTATGTAGCTAAGAATAGCCAGAGAAAGGCCCAGACATTGAACCTCAGGAAAGAAAGAGAACTAGAGAATTGAACTCTATGTCAATTAATGACCTAGAATATGTGTTATTAGTATTCATGCACTACGTCAGAGAACCCGTATTTTTGAGAAATCCAGCAACTCTGACTAGCCAGCAGTTTCCACGTGTAAGTCAGCCAATGTATGTGCCGAGACCTGCACAGTCGGGCTGCCGAGCCAGCCTATGAGAAAATATATGCCGCTGCTGCCTCCATTTCAGAGCGCAGAGCCGTGCACATCAGTGTGTTATGGATGTGGTAAGGAAGGGCACCCAATAACACGATGCCCCTAGCTTGGAGCGCAATAATGGACACTGCCTCTGTCAGCTCTCAGTCAGAATATCACATGGCCAAAGAGTTCTTCACACAATGAGTGTGTGTGTGAACACAGTAACTGTATATAAGCAATATTGTGACAGATTTAAATAAAAAAATCTCATAAGCCTTGTATTACCCCAATACACAAATCCCTTGACACTGCATACTACTGCTAAGATGGAGGCATCTATCTACAAATAGACCTGCGCACATAACAGGCACTCTGTGCATAATTTTCATCCAGGTTGAACTGAAGATCAATGAAGGGCCCAGAGGAGTGGCCCAATGTGTGGATTATTAAAGGTGGTGCGCCAACTAGAGACCTTCCATCATCAATGGAGGTAGAAGATATGGAGATTGTCAATGCAAGCAGTGTGCTCACAGCATGGCCAGAGCTAGTGATTTGAGTCTTGAGGTGACATGTCAATGTGACCAGTAAGATTTAGCACATAGGTCTGCAGCAACCTCTTTGACGGACACTCCATAGAGAGAGCAATAGTGAGAGTTGGCGGCTAGATAAGTGTCACTGGACAAATGATGCTCCACCAGAGAGATATCAGACCTCATTGCTCCTAGTAGCTAATGTCAGTGATTAAAAATTACAAGTTAAGAGATAGAAGACATACCAGCAGCAACAGCAGACACACTAATGTGGTCCAGGTTTGTGGTGGTTAACACATTAGAATTATTATTCTCACTTGCCTCAAAGGCCTTAAAACATGAGAGATGAGGAGAGAGGGTTTGAAAGAAATGTAGCATAGTACAGCAGCAGGGCAGAAGTATAAGACAGTGGTGGTAGCAGAAGACAAAGTCCTGAGAAACTTTGATCAGAATTCAATTGAAGTTCGGTGGAGCTTGCTACTGTCTTTTCTAGCACTCAATGTCTTTCTATCTCACATGCTTGGCTTTCAAGGCAGCTCAACATTCTCTTTCAATTTAATGACTAGTTACCGTCGCTGCAAAGAGCTGTAGGTGAGTTGGCTCCAGTCTCTTGATCACATCTGAACTTAAAAATAAAAATGCATATCTGTATTTTAGGTTTTATTCTGGGTACATGTTTAGCTTTCAAGCTGCATTTTTGGGATAGCTGATAATTTGCGGGTGGTGTTAATTAGTATATTCATCATTGATAATGACTCTATGCCTATGTGCAAGTGTAGCCAAGTCATTGACATATTATGTGAGGCCATTGATAATGGTAGTATAACTAGAATTAGAGCAGCAAAGGTAGCCATTGTTGCACATGGTTAGAGCAATATAGCTATTGAATTTTACCAACATACACATGTAAACCACCTTCTGTTTTCACCGTGATGAGAAAGAAGTTTCCATCTATACAGGGAAAATATTGGAATGAAAACCCAGTGTTTGTGATTTCACACACCTGGCACATTCATCTTTTTTTGTGCATTCAAAGTGCTTGCAGTTGTATACTGATGAACGTACACAGTCAGATTTTCTGTTGATGGTAGATGAACATTGAGTGTTGACCTAAGACAATTTAGTATTGTCCTGACTCTAGAATGCACTTCACCTGCGCTAAAGCAACATCTATTATCTTGGAATAGATAGATTTGCTCTTGAGGAGACTGGTGTTGTTGTTTGTAGCTTATCAAGCTCAGTTCTGTAGAGCTATCCTCAATACCAAACTTCCACTGTTTGCATTTGATAGGGTGCATGACTGTGTGGGTCCTATCTTTTCTTAACAAGGTTATATTCTTCAACAAGAGATATTGTGTATTTAACATTATGCAACCTATATGTACTACTTTTATATCATGGTCACAAATACAAAATGACTTAGCGAAGATCATTATTGGTGATACAAGGGTATCCCCAAGGGAACCAAACTGGCAGAAATTCATCTATCACACTTCCACAAATTAAAAACTGAACCTATTCTTCAAAGGTGTTAGTGGACAATAAAAAATGAACTTTTGAATTCTCAACATTTATGGTTCTATTCTTTGGACTTGTTCACTTTAAGTGGCAAGGCTGCTTATGTTATAATTTGAACTTAAGCCGTTATAGAAATGATATACTTCAACACCTGTATATAGAGTATTTTAATGCTTACAATATAATATTATTTATCATGTAGTGATATTTTTAAGATACTATTGTTATTTATAATTTGATATCTTAGTTCTCAGGCTATTTTAGTTCTCGGGCTTGTGTAGTATAGACATCAAATCTATAATGTCAACTGTAGCACTATATCGAGATAGTGATGGAAAAAAATGATAAAGAACTGTATATATCTATCATGTTGCATAACTATGACAAGTAGGAACAGTAAGAGTCACATTAAATAAAAGTTTATAATCACTACATTACTATAGATGTTGGAGAAAGTGAGGTAGAAATGATAACAGTCATTGAATAAGGTACTAGTAAACACATACAAAAAAATAGGGAAGTATATGATAGAAATTGTAGTATGAATTGTAGATATGTTGATATAAGTGAAGGTTGTACACAGTGAATGATCAAACATGGGACTTGAGACACCTTAGAACCTGCAGTAGCAAATGAACAGTTACAGGTCTTTGAAGGAACAAGAGGGCAAATTTCTGACTATGTCTTTGGCCACTCGCTTGGTGGGCCTGATAGAGCTTCGGCGGATTTCATTTGCTGCAGGACGGGGATGGTGTAAAACACAAGTATATCCAGGAGTAGATGCCAGGATGCAGCATGAGATGACATTTTAGTGCAAAGAGAAACAATATATGTACAATATGAAATTGAACTGCTTGCAAAAAACATGGTAATGCATCTAATCAACTTTGCACATCAATTATTTGGATTTGAGCAATAAGAGAATACTCCAGTGGCAACAACAATAGCTTTACTTGCTGTGATATGGCTGTGCAGGTTATGATATCAAAAAAGTAGCACATCATGAAAAAAAAAACAAGAGACATACTAGTTGTAGCTGATACAAACTGTGTTATTGAGTGTAGAAAAGCTAACATTATAGTTTCCAAACTCACTGCAAAAGCTACTAGGAGAGATGGCTGGATTGTGGCATCCACAATATGGCTGACATGCATGTTTATGTCTTTCTCCTGGAATATCTCACACTGGCAAAAGGAACATAGAAGCTTCTTTTCTGGCGTCAAAATATTCCACCATTGATATATCACTCATCTTATGCACTGGATAACAAGGTTACTGAGTCGAGGTGTATCTGTGTTAATAGTGTAGTGCCGTTTCTTAGTGTTGACAAAATGGTCAGAGCTATCGGGAAGCACATGTTACAGGACATTGAAACTATTGTTAGATATGAGATGCTTTTGGCAACCATATTTATAGTATGATGAGTCAGTTGTACACTTTAATTGACTTCTAAGTATTTTCTATTGAAGGCTAGATGCATGTTGTACTGGTAGACTGTTCACTGAAGAAAATCACAATCAATAGTAGATCAAAAGCAAGAGTGTGATAGAAGGAGCAGAAACGATAAACCCAGTCAAACACACATCTTCTACACTACCAGCAAAGCTAACTTCTCTGCCAAGTCAGATCAAATCACTCTCAATATTGATAAGCAGATTAGACAAGTCAATTCTAATGAGTGTTGTCACTGCCAGTAAGGCACATTCTTGGATAGTGTTTCTATAATTTGCACTAGCTTGAATGGTCAAATGTGAGATTATTGTGCAAGTCAGTTGCCTCCAGATGAAGATTACCTAACAAGTGCTTATGTCATTTTGTGATGTGTTGCCTTGAATGTTAACATCCTTCAAGCTCAAACCTCTTCTTCCAAAAAGAAACAAAAAAGCTTGAACAGAAAGAAGAGGTATATAGGTGTCTTGTAAAGAGACCTTTGCAGTCATGCTTCAACTTGAATGAGTTTGAGAAACACAAGGCCATTGTAGCACATAAGGAGGTGTCAAGAGTTTCAAATCACCATGCACGTCTTCATGCCTCCTAGCTTTCTAGTAAGACTTGCTCAAAGTATGGAAGGCACAGTAACAGAGTATTGAGATCTGAATAAAAGTCTTAGAGATAGTATGTTACAAATCCTCGCTGCAACAGAGAGACAGCAGAGTGGCATTGATTTGTGCCAAACAAGGATATTTTAAATTCATGAAGTCTATGTGCACAGATATATATAGGAGTGAGTCTTGATATACAATAGAACTAATCTGAAGAACAATACTAACTTGAATGAATCAGTGATTATACATGCATATACACAAGATTGTGTCTATAATTCTTCATAACAGCAGGTACCAGTGAATTTATACATACATAGTGACATAAAATATAGCTAACAAAAAGAGCTATGATTATAAAGTAGATACATCTGAAAAATCGTAAATGATAAATGTATATATGCTTATATAACCATACAAACTGCAAGGCAATCATAATAAGCCCACTTTTCAATTTCAAGTAATACTTTGCTGCTTTACTAATAGAATGCACCGGAAATATTGACACCAATGACATCACTGACATCAATTGGACATAAGTAGTGTAGTTGTAATCTAAGTGTCTATAAATATCGTGACTTAAAAGGAGGTCATTAATATACCAAAGTAATCAAAGTCATTTGACACTTTAAATCAGTAAACAGGTTAATATATTCACTTACTGGCTGTAGTAGCCTAAAGTAGATAAAACAAGAATCTCTTTAATTCAGGTGCCTATTGACAACAACAGTGATACAGATGCTAGGTGTGTGGTCTATCATCTTGCAGCTTATACACCACTCTAATCTCACTCTTGTAACACTACAGATTTCTTGTCCTTAAACTATGAGATAAGTATTTGTGCTGTTATGCTGTTTGATAACTTGTACCTGGTGGTGTTTTTACATAGAAATAGCATTGCGACCAGCCTGAAGAAATGTATGACTGGTGAGAAGTCAGCTTCGCAAGGAGGAAAACATAGAGACACATCTTTGTGGCCTTGATGTTATGATCTTATGGGCAATGCCATCAAAAGCAGACATAACAAGATGTGTGTGGCTAAGCTAGAGTGTGAAATAAAACCACTCATTGAAGGGGTTAAGAGGTACTTTGAAATGAGACAATGATGACTATCAATGTGATGGTTTTTTAGTATTGAATAGTTGCAAGTGTGTAAAAGCCTAGCTATAAAGAGAGAAAATAGATTAGACCAAAGCTTCTTCAAATAAGGCCTTGATTTCTCATATTTAAACAAGTATTACATCTACAGCTACTCACCCATTCTTTGCACAATATAAAGATTTATGAGATTCCCATGCCTAGAAGAGTAACTCAATCAATCCTAATTTCATATTGATGTTAAGTTATAAAGTTTCATATTGATAATGTGTACTATCCTTAAATATTTATCTCACTCCAATAACCTACTTGAACAACTAGATATATTTTGGCTTATAGAGGTATACCATTCTACAAAGGAGTAATTACTATTGCTCAATTGAGGCTCTAAATAATTGTTTTTTGATTTTATTTGTTTTTCTTTAGTAGACTTTAGTCAAGCAACTAGTTTTACTATACTAGCTTATTCTAGTTAGTACAAACTCCTGATTCACACACTATAAATCCCTCAAACTGATTATGTGATGCCGGTCTAATGGCTGACCCAATAACCTAAGGTTTAAATCACTAAATCAAGCTTACAGTGTGCTCCTAAAATTGCCATGAGGTCTTGCCCTGCCGCTGATGAGACTCTTTGCTAGACACAGGTAGTGCATGAAGCAGGTCACGACTTGGCTCCAATTCATCTGGGTGCTTAACAGGGTGGAAAGAGAGAACTGATGCAGTTGCCCTGGCCCTGCAAGATTTAGCTTCCTGCAACACTGCCTGCACTAGAGCTACAGGTAATTGATACTGCTGGCATTTTGTCCTCACATATTGATCCAGCCACGCTGGAACAGCCGCTTAGATGAATTTTGGAATATACTCCATGAAGTGGCAATCTGAGATGACCACTACACTAATGTGCCGTGGTCTCAAGGAGAAGTTGGTGATAAGTGAGTTCACAAACTCACAGAGCCACTGAGAAGCCCTTGGGACTCTTTCATTTAATTCTTTGAACCATGGCGCTTGAGGTACATCAAACGAATTGGTCATCACAATGTAGATGATCCTGAGTGGCCTCTGGGACATCCTCAATGTGGACCGGAAGGCCGCTTGTTTTGAGTTGCGATCAGATAAGTCAAAGAGGGACTCCACAAAGAGGCCTTTAAATAACAAATAATATTCGTCTCAAGGGCTAGTGTGAAGATGCTGCTGCTAGGCATGATATTGGAGTGAGGAAAAATATGATGTAGGGGGAAAATGATAAGAAATGGCAGACTTTCAGAAGGTTTTTGGAGAGTGTATGGAGATGTGAAGAGGGGCAGTGAAGAATGAAAGAGTCAGAGACCAAAGTCTACAGGCAACTCCGGAAAATGGTAAGAGAGAGTGAACCGAAAAGATAGCACCAGAGAAAACCTTAGAGCTCAAAAAGAGCAAAGATTGCACCAGAAAGATGAGAGAAAATGTAGCTGATTTTTTCTATGTCCCCACCGACTTTTATACATGTATGATATATTCTAATTATTCTCTGAGATATTGTAGATTGTTTTCAACTTGTCTCACATTCTGCCACCCTCCCTCATGTTTCCGCACCTGCCCTGCATTGAGATAATGTGTTGTTTGTGCTCCTCTCTTGATAGAACAGTTGTCGTGTTCAATGTCACCCACATCTGCAGGTCACATCTAGCACCATTCACCATGTATGATTCTGTATCATTCACAGCAAGCAAGGTCTTGAAAGAGTCCTTATTCAGTGAATTCGGCAGCCTCAACATGTGTGCAACCCCAGGAATTGATGCTTACTCAAGTATACACCTGGGTAAACAATCCAGTGACAGTAGAGAAAGGGCTGTACTATCATTTCTTGAACATGTTGCGCCTTGGCAACCAGTGATGTTGCATTGTAATCGCTCTCATATCAAGAATGACTCAGTGCGGCTGTCTGCTCTAGCACACAGCCCAAGGCAAGAACATTCAGCAGCCCGGCGCACATCCGCATGTCCAGCACATGGGGTACAATGCCTGAGGCCTACATGAGCAGCAAAGTGATCCCAACATAGGGGGACTCATGATCAAAACCATTCTGTAGTATTAAATGGTGGTACCATAGAGTGGTGATCTGGCGCAACAAGGATTTGGCGTTGTCGTCATACATGGTGTTGGTGATCCTGTGTCCTAGAATGAACATGTGCACAAGCCCAAAACAAGTGCAGTTGATGGTGCAGGAGGTGTAGTAATGCCGTCCATAAACAATAGTTGGTGTCAATTCTAGTACAATGTGTGGTGTGAACAGCCTCATGAATCTAGAGACAAGTTCAGCAGCATGTGGAATCAGTAGGCTGAGGAAATGGTAATTACAGGATGGAACCTGGTGTTGATGCACAGTGACCCAGTGTCTCTACAGTGTTTTACAATGTCCTACAACATTGTAGAACAATCTACAACACTCCATCAATGGTTTGACAGCTCCATCACATTTATCTATTTACCTCCTTTCAGTCCGGACTTTTGATCTATTTATCCTACAGTCTCGGAGCTTTGTTATACTCCATTCCTATCACATATATGACATGTCAGTAGCTATCCTTCCGCTTAGATAGGATGTAGCACAGAAATAACAGGAAGAACTCCAGCTTCCTGATTTCGCTCCTAGGTGAGTTTGTACAGTATTGTGCTCAATCCAGCTTCTCAATTTTGCTTCCAGTTGCCTATACTGTTCACTTCTGTTCTATCGTCTTTAATACCTGGGCCCTCCTGGGACCTCAAAGGAAAGAAGATTATATCTGTTATAAACCCTGATGTTGTCCATGTTGTTGCAGTAGCAGTTGTCTTGTATGTGCTCCGCTAAAACCTAATATTTAAGACCAACCATCATGGTAATGGTGGTTTCAAGCCATCATTATCAGAGTGTGGCCATGAAATGGTGTTGCTGGTAGTCGTGGTGCTCTATGACTGGACATTGGATCTATTATAGATTTCAGTCAGCTTGTTGATTGATGTATATGGTAGAGTATATGTCTGTGGCGATGTCAGGGAGCAAACCCACCAGAAGTCCCCCAATGGAAGATCCAGGATGTTTATTGCCATGCTAGAACCTGTACAAATGTTTTCCAGAAAATCAGACAGCTGTCCAATCCTAGACATAGTGTCGACGTTGTTACTTTAAATGCGAGTCTTGCGAGACAAATAAGGGAAATATGAGTATTGGCAGTGGCTCACTACAAAAATATGTCACTTATGTTGGATATTCACTGAATTGTCAAAGGGTTTCAATGTGGCTAAGCCTCAAGCATGAAAATAGGAGTGTTTGTCCAATGGGACTCTCATGACAATGTGATGCTGATAATTGGTTTTGATACCCTAGGATATCTGGCTTATACAAACAAGAGACGAGATGCTCCTAGTTGGTTCGGGTGGGACAAGGTTGGCCGCCTTAGTCCTAGACTGTGAAGCAGTATACTAATTTAGTGACCGAAAGGGATTTATTGAGGCTAGTTTAGTTGGTGGCTGAAGTAGAATCAATTGGGAATAGTGGCTGAAAAGGCTGAAACAACTTAACCAAACTTTGAAACTTGATCAAAACTTGAAACACTGTGGCTTATCGAAATCACTTGTCGGTGCCTACCTCTTGTAGAGCACTTAGAAAAATGAGGCCAAAACCTGGTAGACTAGACTCCCTGTCTAGGCCGACCAAACTAGGGAGTGAGAAACTCAAAAAAAGTAACTGGGCTACGTACACAAGATCGGATCCTTTATATACTATTTCTAAGTTCTATTTTTAGATGCCAGGGACCACCGTCTCCTTGGGTTTCTATTTTTAATCACTCATTCTTCCTCCTGATTGGCTGTTCCTCGAACAGCCACTACTTAGCTTCGTCATCTCTGCTCTTGGCTTCATAATTAGTGTCTTTATTTAGATCTGTTGAGCTGGGTGATCAGTAAGCGAAGCCAACTATAGGCCCAGTTGGTGTGTTATTTTTAAATGGCTCCAAGGATGATTAATGCTGCTTCGTAAGCTTTGCTTATCAATAATTTG
This sequence comes from Athelia sp. TMB, assembly GCA_014898675.1. Lineage (NCBI taxonomy): Eukaryota > Fungi > Basidiomycota > Agaricomycetes > Atheliales > Atheliaceae > Athelia > Athelia sp. TMB. The sequence continues at coordinate 2,610 of JACXVL010000775.1, read as the reverse complement.
GCTGAGTCGTTCTAGTGAGTTGATTGGTCATGTGGTGACAAATCTGACGGAGTCACTAATTATTGTTCCTGAAGAGGGCACCTATTTTTGCCACAGGCTGGTCGACTGTTGGGCAGTCTTAGGGGATGTCCGATGTTTTCGCATTTTATGGTGGTGGCGTGTTCTAATCCCTTCCCTGGACATTTCTTTGGTAGTATTCTTTCCTGACTCCTTCAGATGACCATTCTTGGTGTGAGAAATGATCGGGGACTTGGGAGGGTTGACAGGTGGCGTTCTTCCATTCATAGAGTTAACTTTGAATGGATTTGGGTTAGCTTCGGGCGTGGACCCTGAGTGTTGCCATTCTCTGTCTCTTTTTACCTCGTTGTTTTTGTGGAATCGGGTTTCCTCCTTGTCTCCCTTCTGCCATCATCGTGGTGCGTATCATCTTTTCACATCTTTTCCCTGTCCTCATGCTTTTGGCTATTCACTTTACAGCTTTTTGTCTTTAGGTCATCCCGCTCCATCACTAATTCCGGTCCTATAAAGGATATTGTTGTGGTCCCTGATATTGCAGTTTTTGGCTAGTTTTAGTGGTTGAGATGCTTGATTTGTCACTTCGGTGAGTACTAGCTGTATTTTCTGGGGATGCGTGATTTTTGAAACTGACTTTCGTGGGCTGGTCGTACTAGTCCCATTCTCCCATTCCACCATGTGGAAATCTCATGTCGTTATCCTACTGCAATTTTCCCTTATGGGACATCCTTAGGATCTGCGGCCTTTCTTAGCGGCAGCTTCATGCCTGACGATCCCTCTATCTATTTTGTCAATGAGGGCAGCTTTAGACGTAACACCGAGTTTGTCCTCAAACCTCATGGTATACACATTGTGCTGGGGGAGGTTACAGCTTTCGAGCGTGACTACGCCATGTTTCGATCCGTCTTCAAGGAACCCTTCAACGGAACTCAATTCATGCTTCTCTTCATTGTTCCCTAGTATCTGGGCTTCCTTTCCCAGTTCGATATGGACACCTTTGATGCTGATCGTACCCACACCTGTCTTGCCAAACTTAATCTGCCTCTCATTGTCCAGGTGGACTCTTTTGTGGTGACTGAACATGAGGATTCTCATTTCTCAGATTCTGATACAGAGCTTTCTGACGAGACCAGCATTACCGATTCCAGGATGATACATGTGTTACTGTGGGCACTCGTTCTGCCAGTCCTTCTTTGCCAGGGGTGTTTAATTCTTCGGGTTTGGGGTTTGCAAAGGAGGTAGTGACTTTTCTCCTGTAGATGTGTTTCTTGTCTGACCAGGTGTTCAGAGTGGCTCAATTCATGGAAGAATAGTGCGGACACTTAGCATATTTTGTTGGGTCCCCTTTTCCTCTTCAGAGCCCTTTTATTACTTTGCTATGCCTGTCATCCTACATATATTTTGAATATGCTCTCAATACTGCTCCTGGTTCAATAGCTTTTAATGTCTTGATTTGTAATTTTCTGGTGTACTGACTCTTCACCTCCTTCTTCCTTTCCTCCCATTCTCTGTGTCTGGTGTGATCCTTCATCCTTGCTTATCTGGCCCTTTCTCAGGTGTGTTGCTCTTGCCGAGGGACCTTTGCAGCGAGTGTTATTGATTTTGCCACCTTCCAGACTTTTGATCTAAAATGGTTTCTTTCCTAGTTGTGAATTACACATCTGAAGACGGTGTTATTGGGTTTCCTGAGTGGCCTGTGGATTCACGGTCAATTTCTGAATCTGAGTTAGAGATGGAATCCTTGTGTGCATTTTTCTTGACTGATTTTAATCATCTGCGCTGACTATTCTTTTTGTTGGAGATTATTGACCCAGTGTCTCTACAGCACTCTACAACGTTCTAGCAACTTCTAGAATGTTCCATCAAGACTTGTGACAGTTCTGTGATGCCTGCATGTTCAGTTATTTATCTCCTTGTTGACCAGAGTTTTGTTGATTTCATTCCTACAAGTTCGGACTTTAGATATCCTCCTTGTAGATCTGATATAGAGCAGTATATAGGTCCTAGAAGCGACAGGAAGGTCTCTAGCTTCCTGATTTTGTTAAAGGCTATAGGACTAAGGCAGACAGCTTAGGCAGACTAGAAGCGAAATCAGGAAGCTATACATTGCAATAAATATCTATCTAACACACCTAGAAGCGAAATCAGGAAGCTAGAGACCTTCCTGTCGCTTCTAGGACATATATACTACTCTATATCCGATGTACAAGGAGCTAATGTAAAGTCCGAACTTGTAGGAGATAAATAGCCAAAACTCCGGTCAACAAGGAGATAAATAACTGAACATGCAGGCATCACAGAACTGTCACAAGTCTTGATGGAACGTTCTAGAAGTTGCTAGAACGTTGTAGAGTGCTGTAGGGACACTGGGTCAATGATCTCCAACAGCCCCCCCTGACCCAGTGGGTCTCCAGGCTCCACAGATCGTCTAAGCACCAGTAGAGCGAGGTAGAACACCCATGCCTTCCCTGCAAGCAAGAACCTTGACCTTGGCCAACTCCTTGGTCAACAGGTCAGCAGGGTTCTCTGTGCCAGGAATGTGTCTTGGTGTGATGATTCCAAGCTCAACCTGACGCCTAAGCCAGTACCACTTGC
>JACXVL010000774.1:0-20335 GCA_014898675.1 Athelia sp. TMB | reverse complement strand
TGTCTCAACATTGAATTCAATAACGGCGACCTGAGGCAATACAGTTCAATTCAATTGCGGAAATGGGCGTAACACACGCGCTAGGGGTCGTGGGACCCCGAACCGGCGCCACGTTTTACATAGATTACTCCCGTTGAGCTCTTTCGAATATTAATTGTATGGTGTTTCTCCTTACAAAACATACCATCTATAGATTCCAGCGGAATACTGGTACTAATGTAGTAATATAGTGTATAATGCAGGGGGTGCGAAAACCTCTGCTGATAAGAAGCGTTTACAGTATACACTAGGTCTCGTTATTAGTAGCTACTTAATAAGATCAATGATAGGTGCAATCCAGAAAGTACCCACGGTATTCCGAGCCGGTTCTTGTCCCCACATAGCAGGCCAGACCCAGAGCAGGCCCCAAAAAGCAAATCCAGAACTACTTGTCGTCCAAAAACTTATTGTACGCATCAGGATTCAGCATCCACCTCCGCCACCCTGCCAACAATACTTTGACCGTCTCGAAGAGATCGCGCGATTCTCCGTGTACCGTATGCGGACAACCATGGTTTTTTCAGCAAATTGTCAGCTCCCATCACATTCGAATTCAGTCTTATGAATTGTCTTGCCAAGCCGTGCCCTTTCACCCCGTTGTATATGGAATTTACGATCCAAGTCTCGAGCCTCCAATGGGCAACATCGATCAGTGCAATCAGACCATCGATCAGTCACCCGCTGGCACGTGCATACACTTGTGGAGTGTGGAGGTTCTATGTACAGTAGTATCTACTGCTCTACTTTGCAGTGCGATCGTCATTCAATGAACGAGGTGCGAGGACTTGCAAAGGGTAGACAATCTAATCCGAGACAAAAACGTAGGCTGTGTCCATGATATCGAAATGATTTGGCTGATGGCAACTCAGCCTCCTTCCCATGCGTGGGGTGGGGAGATAATTCGTTACGAGGAGGTCGAGGCTGCATAGCGCCCTGTCATAACTCGGAATCTTTTGTCAATTCCCAACCTTATTTCTGTTCTCCCCACCCCTACGCCTGGCACATCATGCTGTGGCGCTGGTGTTTGGCCGTGTTTATCTTGCGTTGGGCCACAACGGAATCTTCAAATACATATGGCTCAAAAGACATCACTTTGAGGAGGCTGCGAGGCAATGGCGAGGGACATAGAATAAGTAGATTATCATGACACACATCCCCCCCTCTGAAATGCCCCAATACCTAGCTTGAAGTCTCGGGTGGCCAAAATCTCTAACTGCCTTGCGGCAAATGGGTTGACTATATCATCATAAATTACCAATCTTCTGCCGCTCCCCAATCCAACACAATAGCTCTCCAGCTACAGAGCGAAGCTGTGACTATATGTAGCAGCCGGCAGCAAAATGCAAGAAATTACTCCGAACCTATAGGACTTCATCAATTCATTGTTGGATTCAGATATTGATCCACAACGCGCAATGGCAGACAAAGACATTGTCATGGGCGAGGCAGATAATGATTCGGATGAGGAGATTGAAATGGACTTGGAAGAGTTTGGTGGCGATGATATGGCGGCACCTCAATTCACCGGCACGTCTCGGATGTAGCATAAACCTAACCTCATCCTTGCAGTCTCTCGCATCGCGTCGAGGCTCAGCACAGTGTAATTCAAAGCGGACGCCGGACATAGCGTGTACGCGTTGGCAGATCATAAGTAATTTACAGGAAGAAACTGGCCCGAAAGCCAATTGTAAACACGGCCAAACATCAGCGCCACAGCATGATGTGCCAGGCGTAGGGGTGGGGGAAACAGAAATAAGGTTGGAAATGTTATGTAACAGTTAAACAAAAGGTCCGAGTGTGGCAGAGAGCCTTGCCTGCACTCGCGATAATTATTTCCCCCACCCCACGCATGGGAAGGAGGCTGATGGCAACTTGGATTCTCAAGTAGCGAAACTTTACTAGAAGCATCAGACCGTACCACAGGGACTTGCCGTGCCGGCTCGGCATGCCGAAGCATTTATATCTGTTCAAAATACAATCCGCTCAAGTCCGCTTATAGCGGAACGGTAGTCCTGTACAGATCTGAATTACAAGAGGCTGGATGGAATGGACAATCTCACTATCAGAACTGGGCGCACGGCATCAAAGGACAATTATTCATTCAAGGAACTTTGATTCTTGGACTGCGTCCCGCTTACCACCAGTAGATACAGAGCTGCAAATTCCTCCTCAAGTTCGATCCTGAAACACTCGGAAGTTGCCACCAGCGGCAATCCTATCAGTGACCTCAGAGGCTATTGTAATCTCTTACTTCAACCTCCCAAGCTGTCGGATTGGACGATATCTAGTCCTCTGTCATGCTCCCTAACGCTGGAGCTTATGATGATGGGCCATAACCAGGAATCAGGAGTCGAGACCCTTCTGGTGCGCAGATTGGGCGATCCGAATTTTTATTTTAATCTGTTTCAACGGGCAAATATCGGCCCTGGTGTAACGATGCAAAGACCTGGAGGACCACGCCACCACGTACGAGCAACCTTCTCTGAACAGGAAACACCCGCAAATCGCAGCAACATTCCAATATTGCGTGATGATGTGGGACCTGCGGGCATCGGGTAAGTATCAAGAATTGGAATCTGCGCACTGCCTCGATAGGGATGAGTTTCGGTATCAGGCCTGCCTAAAGCCTCATGAAAACCCGTGACAATCTACTGAGCAAGAAATCGGATCAATTTAGTCGCTCCTGAACATTCAGCAATTGCTCGTTAAATTCAGTATGAGCAATATTATTCCGGATTAGAGGCCCAGCCAGATGAACGTTCATGGAATATAGAAAGCCGTGGCTGTCTTTGATTAATTTACTGGTGGATCACATGATGTTTTTATCCCTGAACTCGCCTGAGTGTTATCTCTAGATGGGTTCTTGAAAGGCCCTTGCATGGAGGTAATTGGCTATGACGAGTTCACGGCAAATAGAGTCGTCTTGGTGTTATAATCATGAGCATGATATTGATCCCTCTCGAAGAACGGCAGACATATCATCATACCAGTGACACTCAATTCAATGTCTGATGTAAGATCTAGCTATAATCCTAGTTGCTATATGAATATTGAGGATCTATAACATTCAGCAGGATACGCTCGTTTCTGCAGATATTCTCAACTTGTTGGAAGGCTATAGCGACTCCTTTGCACTCCACCTCGGGAACGCCCCTTTCTCTTAGAATGGAATTAATTATCCTCACAACTTGATCTGCACCCCATAATGCATTGCGCTTTGAGCGAATCTCTTTCACAGCATAAACAAACCATTCCCATGGATGGTTGGCGGCCCAAGGGAGAGAAGCGCGCTTGATCATCGCTCTCACTACAAATGCTGACGTTTCATATGATTGAATGTGTTTGAATTCTTGGCTTGCTTCTGGTCGGTTGAGACTCCCGATCGTGCGTTGAACGCGTCAAGAAATCGCCACGCGCTCGCCATGGTGGCTCATCGGTACCGGTAGCCCGACATTACAGCCACGACAACTTGTGACGCTTGATCGACGACGGTCAGCACGAACCATGACAGGGCCCACATACACGTCGCGCAATAGACCACAAACTCAGCAGACGCTGACGAACCTCCTCCCCCTCCTTGACACGCACAAACTCGGATCCGATGGTGCGTTTCCGAACTCTTCATTCCATCCTTGCCCCTTCCTCGTATCTGCCGTCTCGCTTTTTAGCTGCTCAACGAGAACGAGAATACTCATGTCTATGGACTCTCTTAGACTGGACGAACCTTGAGCGCCTAGCGTATGCCGCGCTCGACATGGGTCAAGTTGACGTAGCCGATGTGCGTGGCTTCTCATTAACCCTCCTCTTTCTTATACTCGTATACCTTTGTTGAACTACTAATCACGAATAACACGCCACGCAGAAATGCCTTACTCGTCTGCTCACTGCATTCCCCTCCTCCGCGCGCGTTGCCGCTCTCCGTGGCGCCATTCTCGAAGCTACAGCCCCAGACGCCGCGCTTAAGTTTTACGCCGATGTGCTTGAACTTGATTCTGGCGATGCTGTGAGTCGGCAGTGCGCTCTTAGGTACCAGCAGCGGCTAATGTGCATGTATGTGCGTGGTTAGGCGATATGGAAGCGGCAAATCGGTCTACTACGCAGGATGGGCCGCGTAGAGCGCGCAGTGACGGAGCTGGGAACGTACCTCGATACCTTTTACAGTGATGCAGAAGCCTGGTTAGAGCTTGCGGACATCTATGCCTCATGCGGCCAGTATGTCTAATCTCCTTTGTAACCTCTCTTGTCATTCGCTCCGTTTCTTCCGGCTCGTATGTCGTCTATCCATACTAAAATCCCTTTCTTTATTCAGATATACCCCCTCCCTTCATGCTCTCTCCCATGCCCAGCTCCTCGCCCCCCAGAATCCCTTCTTCACCCAACACGCCGCTGAGACCGCCTACACAGCCGGCGACCTGCCCCTTGCCCTTCGTTTCTTTCTCGCCGTCGTAGATATGAGTGACGGAGATGAAGCAGACCGCGAGCGCGACGCGCCACCCATGGGCGTAACGGTGCGCGCGTGGTTCGGCGTCAAGTTGTGTGCCCGGCGGTTAAGGCTGGAGGGCGAGAAAAGCGGAAGGGGGAAGGAAAGCGCGAGTGGTACAGAGGGCCCAAAACGGGCAGCTGCACTAGAGGAACTCGCGGGGGAGCGGTTGAGAGTGGCGTATTCGAGCGCGGGGAAGGCAGGGGAGATCGCGCAGGGGCGAGGTGAGGTGTTTGCGTGGGTTGCAGCGTCTGATTAGGACTGTGCTTCCAATGCGATTTTTATTTATCTGTTCGGTGCGATTCTCGATTGCTCTCGCTGACAAATGGGTGGTAAGATGTTCAATGCTCGCTTTGATTCAATGGACAAACACCCGCGGCGGCCATACAGTTGTGCAACATTCGCTGCGAGATTTAAATGCATATATACTCAACCAAAGCTTCTGTTGCGTGGTGCCATAAATTTAAAGACGTAGCAATTGAAATGTAAGTAAATGGTGGACAATGCCTCACGTAAATACGTGTTGGCGGCTCGCGCCTGTGACACGTCTCCCCAACGCAACGGGCGCCTATCCTTTACCGAAATCCCACCCCCACCTCTCACCATCGATGTTCGCCGACGAGCTCAAGACCTTCCGGCGCCTTGGCATCCGGCATGTTCTTCTCCAAGTCCTCAATTTCGCATCTGTCATCACTTCAGGCCTCATGATGTGGAAGGCTCTCGGTGCTGTCACCAACACTGCCTCGCCCATCGTCGTCGTGCTCAGTGGCAGCATGGAGCCAGCATTTTACCGCGGGGATCTTCTTTTCCTGTGGAATCCAACGGGAGAGGAAGCCAAATACGCAACTGGTGATATCGTGGTGTACAATGTGCCTGGGGCAGACATACCGATCGTACACCGGGTTTTAGAGGCGAGGGAGACTGGGAGCAAGAATCGTGTACAGTAAGCTGCCATCGCAGTAACCTAAGTGTTTCTGTTCATTGACAGATATGCTATCTATCGCAGACGAGAACAGAAACTATTGACGAAGGGTGACAACAATCCAGTGGATGACATCGACCTCTACAACGGCTTGTCGTGGTTAGAACGTAAACATATCGTTGGCGTTGTGCGGGGGTCAGTCTCTTCCTTTTCTTGCATACCTTACATGCACCCGCCATTCCTGGCTCCCCAACCCGTGACTGTGCATATCCAGCTTAACTGACTCTTGATCACAGATTCCTCCCATACGTCGGTTACGTCACTATCGCTATGAATGACTTCCCGCAGCTCAAATACGCCCTCCTCGGCGGGCTAGGGCTGCTTGCACTCATACAGCGCGAGTAAGGACTGTACTATAAGTTATCCGTTTATGCGTTTTGATAATCGATCTTAATACCATCGCATTTTCTCGGTCTGTTGTAACAATGTGTGAATTCAGGAGCTTGTCATCATTTTGCACCATGTACTCCAGAAATGATCCACCCCGCCAGAGCTTCTGTTACAGACATTGTGTCTGGGAAGGTATTACACCATCGTGGAAGGCAACGATGCCATGGCCTGGCAGCCAACCTTGCCGTATTGAAGCAATAAACCTCTTGCAGACGAGTTTGCGGAAGGAGATGCATGGTCAAGGCGTTTAGTGCTTTACCATCCATGATTCACGCGTTTTAAATGTAGAAGCATAACATCAGCGTTTCGCTGGGTAGCACATCTTAGCCTCAAAAGATGCCTCAATCCTTCGCACAATTACATTGGTTGTGAAGACGGAGATATCCAATCAACGATGCCAGTCGGCAGTTTTGCTGAGGGGGGGATTGGAGACGCGCAAAGTTGTCCAGGTTCATATTCCTAGATTGAGCATGCGCGTATGCATGGATGCCATGGGACAGTAGAAGATAGTGATGCGAGAAGAGAATATAATCGTGAAATAGTAACACAACAAGCGCCACCACCTCGCCCTAAATACAAATCATCGTCGACCGAGTAGGAGTATAAGGTAGTCGGAGAACGGAATGCGGTACAGAATAGGCGTGTGCGTTTACTTCTCCGGGTTGGGGTTCCTAGACACAAGCAAAAGTATGTCAGCAAGGCGTCATGCGAACATTGGCCAATAGAGAGGAGGGAATGGAAATGTTTGGGGAGGGCGTTCGAGATCAGATAGGAGCGAAAGACGTTAGATGCAGGTTGTCAACACGGTAGTTTCAGTGTGAACTATGCTTGATTCGGTTTATATCATCAGGTCGCAAGCGCGCCTCCCCGTGTAGCGTGCGGGGTGGAGGACGAAACAGATCGACGCCAAAAGAGAATGGATGACTCACATCTTTCTCTTTCCACCTGGCAGCAGCGTCACGTTGACGAAGCTATCGGAAATCGTCGGTTAAAGATCTCTTTGAATGATTTGCAGTACTCACCGACGGTTGTAGAGGATGCGCTTCTTTGCGCGGCCCTTGGGTGTCTTTTTCTTCTCTTGCGCCTCGACCTTGGGTGTCTGCGACTTGACTTTGCCGGCACGCGCGAGAGATCCGTGAACTGATTTTCGTCAAAGAAGATAGCTGATTAGCGCCAAATGACACTACAGGGCATAATATTTCGAGAAACGCACCTTTACCCATGTTGCTTGAAGATACAGAGCTTGGGGGCGTGAATCAGCAATTGGATCGCGAGGTGGCTGTCCCTGGGAGTCTTACATTGCAGCTCAAAATAAGGTTTGCGCCACAATAGCGTGGTTCGCCAACAATCAATGACTCCGGAACAAGCCAGTCTCTTGTACAATCTAGAGTGCTTAAGGCCTCCTAGGAAGCCATATTTGTCGGCATGGCCTGTCGACATGTCATCCGTCAGCGTCCCGTATTTCATAGGTCGTCTTTACGACCTTAACATGCCTCGTCTCTCGATTTACACAGTGTAGTTCAACTGGTAAGCCACGCTCTTCATTACCGCCTTTTCTCTGCTAAGTAACTTATAATCACGATTTTATATAATTCAGAAGTAGACCATCGTCTTCTAAAGCTTTGCGTGCTCGCTCGCTGCGGGAGGTACACCACTGGAGTTCCACTTTAGCGCCTTCCTATTCAGGTCCTTGATCTTTGGGTAACCCGCAACCGTCATCAGGATGTCTAGTTCCTGTATAATCCGGAAAATCCATCAGACACCCAGGAGAAATAGATGTACTATAGAAGTAACTCACAGCGAGCAATGACTTCATGACATGCCTACACCCCGCCTCACCTTCATGGGACATCCCCCACACATACAGCCGCCCTACCTGCACCGCATGCGCACCTAGCGCGATAGCCTTGAACACATCAGACCCTGTGCGGATTCCAGAGTCGAAGATGATCTTCATCTTGTCCCCAACGGCGTCCACGATCTCCGGTAGTACCTCCAAGCTTCCAACTGCTCCGTCCACCTGCCTTCCCGCGTGGTTGGTAACGACGATGCCCTCGCACCCGATTTCGTGCGCCTTTATCGCGTCCTCGGCGCTCTGGATACCCTTGATGACGAATGGGCGCCCGCCTGAGATGCGCTTCCACTCCTTGATGAGCCACGGAATTTTTGCCCATGTATGCGCTTTGCCGTGCCATACGCTGCTGTCGATCCACTTGCCTGAATCTTCTTTGAGGGCTGCGGCGTGCTTGCGCATGAAGACGGGGTCGGATGTACCAACTTCGTTACCAACTGCTCCGGGGTAGTAAAACCTATTTATCGATAAGTTGGTGTAGCTCTACCGTCAGAATACTAAAGAAACAGAAAACGCACACGTAGTTGGCGATGTTGATGTCCGTAGGCCTCCAACCCAATTGCCATGTGTCCACTGTCAACATGCAGACATCGAATCCGCTCTTCCATGCACGCTCCAGCAAGCTGATAGTCTATCAGCACCAACGCCACACATTTCAGAGTCAATATTCATATGCCACTCGTATGGTCTGCACTGAGAAGGCTTACTATTTCATCGTCATGACCCATATATAGCTGAAAGAACCGCGGACCTTTGGCGTTCCCGCCGTTTGGGCCGTCGTACGAGTGCACGCGGTTGGATTCATTCGAGACGGAGGCGCCCGCGTCGTTCGCGGCGGCCACCGCTTCGATAGGCTGAGAAGATGCGGTAGAAAGGCAGTACTATTTCAATCCGTGATGGTGAGTCCTTTTATGGAATATACTTAGCTAAAGTATTGACTCACGGGTAATCCTAATTCTCCAGCGATCTTAGCTGGGACGAGCTCACCCAGTGGACTGTAGAGCTTATTTATTCCAATTGGCGCGAACAAAATAGGCGCGGGGATTGTATGCCCAAACAACTCAGCTGTGTGTTAAAGACCCGTTGGCTGTTGTTACACACTTGGTAAGATGGAGGAAGGGAGATGCGCACTAGTGAGATCACGAGTATTGGTGTCGACGAGCATCCGAGGGATTATGCGCCATCTGTAGAATGCCTCCCTGCGGAAACGGTTTTAAATCGAGAGGTTACAATAAAGCAGAGAAGTTACCGGTTTGCTCGATCAGTCCAGCCAAGTCCGGCATTCGAGTTCGCGTAGTAGTACCCGCGGTCATTGAGCTTCTTCTTCGTTGATGCGGCGAGCTCCTCAGGGTGAACTGAGAAGCTTGGGACTGTTTGAATTATGGTCAGAATGTAGATGTCATGTTGTAGTGGCATCTCGAGTCGAACGTACGCTTTCCTTCGGTTCCGCCTGCTTTAAAAACTTCCCGCTGGTAGAGCGAGTAGTGAGGTGAGGCTCCCTGGGGCTTATTTGTGGGATCCATGTCTGATGCTTGGGAGGTGGTGGTAGATGGCAGAGGAGAGGGAGAGGAGGAGCATAAGCATCGATACCCGCTGGATATCCGGTCTATCACGTCGAGTACGACGTCATCAGGATCGCCGCAAGATGTTATAACCTCCTCATCACGTCACGTGATGGATGTTTGACATCCGAGTCAGTCTTAGGGGCGAGCCAGCGCAGAGAAGTGGCTTGCTCCGAACCTAAGTCAGTCCAAGCCTCCAAGGCAAGTATACCATACCCGAACCAAAGAACCTCAAGCCCTCGTAATAAAATACATTTACAAAGGTTCATAATAGATTAGAGATCATTTTACACAAAGTACAGTATACATGCATGGAATTACAAGTCATCAATTGCGATAAAAATTAGTCATAAATAGGGGTAAAGGAAAGAGGTAGAGGCAGATGTGAACTGCATATTTTACGTGGTCATGATAGCATTTCGTATGTGAGAAAATCATGAGAAGATACCATATTCATCAAGCATTATGGTGATGGAAATTTATTCCGGGGAGGTCCCACTGGTAGCGTGCTACCATCGGCGCAAAGTTCGGGACCAAGGTGAGACCCGCGAGGGCCACTGTGACTTTGCCACAGACTTCGTCTAGACTCTCTCGCACGCCTGCGAATGCCATTCTACCACAAACATCTTCGAAAGTTTCGCGCATGCTCCAGCAGCTCTGCCGCTTCCATTTTTGCAAACGGCGCGCTGCATGGTGTAAACTGAAGCGCCGATGTGAGCAGAGATAATGTGCGTGGTGCACAGATTGCGTAGATTCCCAGTGTGCCAAAGCAAATACGTGAGGTGCATATGGACACCACAGGCAGCCTCGGTGATGAGTTTGTAGAAACGCTGATATGACTATGTCCACCGCCAGGCTGAACCAAACACGATCCGATCCTGCAGGTTCATGACTCTCGCGGATTATGTCTCGGACCAAGGGGTGCATGCGGAGCATGTGATCCGCGTTGGCGGGAGCCTCCTTCGGCGCTCCCTTCCCGCCCGAATGAGTCGATGAGTCGACGGGTTCCAGTTGGACCAAAGACAAGTGCTGCAAGTGCCGAAGAAGGTTATGAAGCTCTACCGCATCGCAGATGGCATCGAGCAATGTGCGAGACGTATCTTCTCCTTTTGATTGCCCTCGATGAGTTGCCACAATAAAAGCCAACGGTGAGCGACTTTTCGCACAATCTCCCTGTAGCATCGCTCTTGCCATACCAGCTCCTGTGACAAGCATAGATAGTCGGATGCCTGATAGAGCAAAATACGACAGGACCTTCAAGAGTTCTGCCGCTAGCGGATGAGTTTTGTGCAGTAAATTGTACTGTGACTGAACTGCGCTTGCAAATGACTCGAAGTCGTAGCCACTGAGGCTGGTGTCAAAACGCGCAAGCTATTTACGACAATTCTCGTCAGTTCTGTGACCGCAGACTGTGCCATGAGACTCACCGAGCTTAGACTGGCCTGTAGAAGAAGTGGTAGGCCGATTTGGTGATTATGGGCATATCTTCCTGCCTGGCAAATCGGAATTGGCAAGCAGCCCCACTTCTCCGCGATGCGTTCGCCTTGCTCTCGGAGCGTGATGTCATGGTCGTTCATGCCAGCTTCGGATAGAAGCAACCCTACTGCATCGTCTAAAGCGAGGGGTCCGAGCTGGACCACCGTGGCCCTGAATGCCTCGGCGACTTCCAGGGACTGTGTCGTGAGGAGGATATCCCCTCCCGTGTGAGGAAGATGTGCCGTCAAGAAATTGACGGACTCGTGCGTTACACGATCTGCGATTAAAAGCCACGATGATCCCGCAGGGGGTTCCTCCAGCCATCGTTGACCTGCTCGATGAAACCGTGACTGATTTTGTGTCTGGGAGACGTCGGATGGTTGAACGATACCAAAAACCTCTTCGAGGCCCTCTTTTGCGTGCGCGAGAGTGGTGCCAGAGATGAAGAAGATATGCGAGTATGTGCCGCTGGCAAATTCTGCTTCTGCGAACCTCAAGGCTAGCTGTGTCTTGCCAATTCCGGCCTCGCCGTACACAGCATATGGGGCCGATATAGAATTGGCGTCGGAGGCGAATGCGAGGCGTATGGCCTGCAACTCGCGCTCTCTCCCAGCAAAGTGGCGAGAGATATTGGAGGTAGGCGCATAGTTTGCGCGCTCGTGCGTAAAAGTGACGGGACCACCTGCGGGGTAGTCATAATAGTCCCCGGACACGTAGGTACCTGCAACATTGACTACGGTGCAGTTCCCACTGGGGTTGTCGGTATGGAAGTAGGGAGCAGAGCCAGAACTACCGGGGTAGGCGGGAGGTGGTGTAGGAGGTAGTGTGTCGGGTATGATCCCGATAGACGGAAGGTTGTAGCTGACATCCATGGTAGGCTCCATGATGCGTGACTGTTAAGTAGCGGGCAAGTTCTTTCAGCAGACTGGAAAATGGTGGCTGATGATTATATGGAAATGCAACATGGAGCAAAGCTACAGCAACAGGCCAGGCGGCAAAAGCATGGCACGCCGAGCGCCATATTTGATGCGACATTGCACATGTTCCGCTGGGGTGTCCTACCGCTCTTGTCAAAAGGAGCCGAGGCTGCTGACTGGACATCCCAAAGAGTCTTTGTTTCGAGGCTTTTTCAGAAAGTCTGTGACGAGCAAACGGTAAGCGTGATCAGCAGGTTGGCAGCTTCAAACCTCATGTCAAGGCAGTGCCATCACCATCTCAAGTCGAGATGGTAGTTCCGGGAGGACGGAGGACGGAGAGATATATTTGATGTATTATTTGGAGTGGGTTGTGCTAGAATGTCGAGGTCCACGATGTCATGCAAACGAGATGCGCGTCTGTAAGTAGCCTGACAGAGAGACACATTCCCCACAAAGTTCTCATCTATTGTGATGACGGCTTGACGGAGGTCGTGACTCAACTGCCTGTAAAAATTCGGGCATGTACTCGAGAATTCACTTTGGGGCGGGATGGATATTGGTAATATGATAGGGTATGGCAAATCGGTCTTGTCAGATTGATCACAGTTCTTCCAGTCAAGGCATCGAACCACAGTACAGTACCGGCAAGGTAGATATAGGCCGCTAGGCATTCAATGAAGTTGCCTAGAGTTGCCTATCCAGATCAATTGCTGTCAAGATACTGATTCCTTTTTGCAACCTAAGTCGCGGCAGGTTGCGCAGTGGGCAACAGCGTTTTTGGCCATTCCCGTCGCTATACAGCATTGCTCCACTCAGCACACCAGGCGGCAGAAGAGAAAAATGTTCGACCGTCTCGGATTCAATAATTTCGACGCAAAGCCATGATCGAAAACAAGTTATGCGCTGGCCTGCTTGCTTGACGTTCGCTCTATCAGTGCCAGTGGTGAATCACTGTAAAAGAAAATGGTTAGTCGAATAAAGAGAGGTTTCCTCAAACAAAACTGATTACGCCTTTGTAGGAAACCTCCGCTATTTTGTTCCTGCCTGAGAACCGGGAAACCACCTCCGGAACTACCTTTCATCAAGGCGATGACCACCAATAGTCTATCACACTTCCTCTCTTCCTCTAAGGCTGGATATCTCAGAGATATCGTCAACGGGAAAGCAGATGATTGGACTGTTGTCATGGGTAACGAAGCAGGAGGTGTGTCTACCTGCGCATTTTCCTTGTTGTACTACCTCATAACTGTCAATTGATCAGATCTGGACAGCATCGCATCCTCCATCGCATATGCATGGATCCGATCACGAACACTCAACGTAAATGCCGTACCTCTCATCCAGACCAAGCGAGCAGATCTGCGTCTGCGGGAGGAAAATATGCATGCTCTATCTCTGGCTGGCTTGCAGGCTGGATGCCCTGAGTTGCTATGCGTCGATGAGGTTCCACACTCCAGCTCAAGCATATTTCCGTCTCACCTCTTTGGAATCGTTGACCATAATCGACTTCTACCCCAGTTCACATCGGCGGATGCCAAGGTAGTGGCGATCATCGACCACCACGCCGACGAGGGATTTCACACTGAAGCGACCACCAGTCCACGTATCGTCGCACCGTCGGGCAGCTGCGCGTCTCACGTTGCGTTACTGTTTCCCAGCGACATAGAGTTGCCAGCAGAACTTGCGACGCTGCTGCTCAGCGCAATCCTCATCGATACCGGAGGGTTAAAAGTCAAGGCTGGTGGGAAGACCCTGCCAGTCGACCTTCAAGCTGCATCTTTCCTCCTACCAAAATCGACAATATCAGCCTCGAACATCATTACAGCCCAAGCAATGCCCATTACTTCCACGGATCACTTCGCGGGAATGGCTGCCATTACCAACCTCACAGCAAACTTGGCCGAGAAGAAGAATGATGTGTCTCATCTGAATTCGCGCGATCTCTTACGCCGAGATTATAAGCAGTACCGGTTGGACCTACCTTGGGCAGGCCCCGGTGCGTTCACGAATGCTGGCCTTTCTACTGTTCCCATAGGGTTCAAGACGTGGATACCAAAGGATCCAGCGGAATTTTGGGCGGCGGCAAGGGAATGGATGCTCGAGAGGGATCTGGGGGTGCTAGGAGTGCTCACATCCTTCCGTAGCGAGACGAAACACAAGCACAAACGCGAACAGCTATGGATCGTCCGCGACACGGCTGGCGCGCAGGTCGATGCAGGTCGTTTGGCCGATAGGCTATGGCCGGGGCTGGAGGATAGCGAGGAGCTGCGGTTGGAGACAAAAGATTTTGCGTCATTTGGGACGTCGGACGAGGAGGCAGAAGGAGAAAGCTCGAAACTGAAGGTGAGGGTATACCAGCAAGGCAACGCGGATGCTACACGCAAGGCTACCGCGCCTCTGATGATGAAAGTGCTAGAATCCTCGTGATTTAATATACATAGCCTGTATAGTGTCACGTTATAATTATACCCTCAGATGATTGTAAAGGACTGTTCACTGACTATCCGAGTCCGGGTGATCCCAAGGTTGAAATGAACGACGAGCACGTTGCTCAGTCCCCCCTGCATTGATACTTCATTCTGTTACAGATGAAGCAAATTTGAAATATTGTCTCCCTACTCTCTATCACAATTCCAACATCCTCTCGAACACGATCAACAAGCAGAGCACTGGTATAGTCACTAATCACTGGCAAGGACCGCCGCTTGACCTCCTAGTCACGTGTATAGTGTTCGTATGATAGACGTTCCAGTGATCTTATATATAACCGCAAGTCCTGGCGGCCTGCCTTGTGTGAACTCAACTTACCAGTAACAAGTTCATCCGTGTGTATTTTTGAGGACTCTTTATCAAAGAAAAAACTGCTGATTTTCTTAGAGCATAGGGGCTCGGTGTCTACTACATAGTGATATACATAAACATAAATAGAGGCATGTAATGGAAAGAAATATACTGATCGTATAGTAAGTATATATATATGAGTATATCTCGTATAAGGCTACCCTTTTGGTCATAAGTAAGCGACAAGCCCGCCATAAGCATTATTTATCAGTTAAGTCTGCTCAGCAGATAGCAAATAGGCGTGCTTAAAATAACTGAAAAAGAAAAAGAAGGTATGCGAAAACAATGATGCAGCTGCTGCAATGAAGAAATTAAATTAGGCCTCCTCCCGCCCGGTCAAACGTGGTGAATCGTCACCACGGGAGCAAAGGACGAGGCTAATGTGAAACTGTTAACGGCCACTCGACTGCAGATATCCTCGAAGCTTTCGCGTAGGCTCCAGCGGCTATGCAGTCTCACCAAATGTCGCAGCGCGTGGCGAAGGCTAAATCGCCTGTGTGAGCAAAGGATGTGATCGTACTGAGTTGAATCCCAAAGAGCCAGAGAGACAATGTGCGGGGCATAAGTGCACCCCCTACAAGCGTAGCGGTGACTCTGCAGAAATTCGGAGATGATGACGTCTACTGCCAGATTGAACCACATGCTATCTGAGGCCCCACGGGTTGTGCCACTAGGGCATTTTCGTATGATGTCCCGCACGACGCGATGCATGCGGAGCGTGTCTCTTTTGTCCGTGGACCCCGCATGGCACCCGCTGGTGCCAGTGGATGGGGGAGCCTTGTCGCAATCAAAATGAATTAAGGACATATGTCGCAGCTGGCGGAGGAGGTTCCGGACCTCAATATCCGAGCAAATTGCATCAAGCAATTCGCGCGGCGTGGACGACCCGTCGGAGGGTAACCCTCTGTGCATAGCGGCGATAAAAGTTAAAGGGAAGCGGAATTTGGTGCGTCCTCCATCCAATATCGTTCTCGCCGTGCCTGCTCCTGAGATAAGGATTGACAATGGAATGCCTGCTGGGTCGAGATACGACAGAAGCTTCAGGAGATCCGCGGCCCGGGAGTGATGTTGGCGGAGGTTCTTATATTGCGATTCAATCATGCTTGCAAACGAACGATGTTCATAGCCACTAAGACTGGTATCGAAATGCGCAAGCATTAACTAAAAACGAGAAAGTCAGTCACTGTGTAACACGGGCATAAAAGAAAGAGCTTACCGAATCTCCCTGGTTAATATGTAAAAGTTTATCCAGATCATACCCGGATTCATGCGCGTATGCCCCAGCTTGATGGATCGGTACTGGCAAATAGCTCAGCTGCCTGACGATCACGTCTGCTCTCGGTCGAGACCCCGGGGTCGAATGGAGTCCAGCAGTGGCGAACAATAGTTTTACTGCGTCGTCTGCAGCAAGTGACCTAAGCTCGACCGCTGTGCCATCGAAGGCCTCGGCAATATCTCGGTACCGAGTTGTCACAAGAACCCTTCCACCTTTATGAGGAAGATGGGCTTTGAGAAAGTTGACGGACTCCTGCGTTACACGGTCCGCAATTAGCAGCCAGGAAACGCCTGCAGGAGGGCTTTCTAGCCACCGTTGAGCTTCATAAGACCTCCCTTCGCTTAGCATATGGTCAGGGTCCATAGGGTGTGCAAGTCGAAGCACATCCTCGAGCCCCCCTTGGGCCTTGCACTCAGTTTCGCCAGATATGTAAAAGATATGGGAGTATTTCCCGTGCGTAAACTCTTCCTTCGCAAACTGCAAGGCGAGCTGGGTCTTCCCAATCCCAGCTTCACCATACACAGCATATACAGTGTCGTCGAGTTCGAACGCAGTGCGGATCGCGTTTAGCTCGGGTTTCCTTCCGGAGAAGTGACGATCTACGTTGCCAACAGGCGCATGGTTGCTCTGCGTAGGGGCGCTGTGGCTATCCCTCGGATTCTCGAGGATGTAGTCGCCTGCTACATTCACCACCGAGCTGTTTCCACTGTTGTTCGCGGTATTAAAGTAGGGGCGCAAGAGGCCAGTATCCGGAGTAGGTGTGGGACTAGCAGGTTCGAAGCAAGGTTCCCAGAGACTAGCGTCCGGGGCGTCCGGGGGAGGAGTCACGGGGATGGAGCAAGGGTGAAAGAAGTCAGCGACCGGAGTGGGTGGAAGGGGTGCAGCGAGATTGACGCGGGGATGGACGAAACTAGCGTCCGGGGGGGATGGAATGATAGCGGAAGTGAATCGAAGGTGTCTTGGTGGAATAGCCAGTTTAACCCGGAGGTGTCTTGGTCGCGACGAATACGATGGTGGGGGAGGGGTATTATCTATCGGTAAGGGAAGGTCCATTGAAGGGAAGGGGATGGAACTCGAGGATGGGAAACGGATTGCATTTGTGGATAATGATCTTGAGTAACGCATACGGTACGGCGTACAATGCGAAACGTGAGGAAGCAAGGAAGCAGAGGATGGCTAGAGAACTTTTCAAGTTATCGATGACATGCCCATATTTCAAGGCCCATCAAGATAATTAGCGGCGCTAGTCGGGCGGATCTCTTGGTGGCTTGTGCATGGCACGTTGAGCCCCACCGTTACCCCACAAGTCCTGCAGAATTGAGTTCAAGTTTGACATACAACGTGCACGTAAGTAGCAGGTACATCGTTCCGTGACCCGCCCCAGTTATGGAAAGATCCCGCCGTTATCCGAAGGCAGTTCCAACTTCCATGGCCTTGGTTTCAGGCTTTCAGCAGCGCTGCGCCCCGTTCAGGAAATACGTTACCAACAGGAGTTGGTAGCATCAACTGTATGGGCCTCATGCAGAGTCAGCGATTTCTCATACTACAGCACCAGCCACGGAAGGTACTTCCGGGCCGAGATTAGATGCGGCGGTGACCGGTGTTGCTGTGTCGATGCTGTACTAGTACTGTGGGCAGCGTTGAGAATCGAGATTGTTGACGATGTGAAATAGATCGTCGATAAACATACCTATGTTCAAGGACAACTCCCTGAATAATATTCCATTCAATGGGCTCGCATGCGATCCGGTACTCCTCGATCTCTTTTGAGATTGTCGATCAGTAGAAGGTTCAAGTATTCGCCAAGACAGCAAGGGAGTGAGAGAGATTCGGGACTTGAATACGAATGTTCACTCACAGGCAGGAGGAGGATAACCAGCGCTGACAAATGTCTTAGACCGAAGGTGGCGCACACAGCTTACAGTCAAGAGCATGGGCTTGCCGGCATACAGAAAATCCCTCCAGGCATTCTATGAAGTTGCCTATCGGATAATGCTACCATTGTGGAGTCCTTTGTAAAGTCGTGGCAGGTTGCGCAGCGAGCAAGACGTTTGAGGCATGGCCACTCGTCGCTTTGCACCGTCGTTCCACAGTTTTTGTCGCATTTCTGACGGAAGAGAATACGAAAACTTGGAATAACCAAGCCAATTTGGAGGGTCGCCCTAAGTCGTGATAAGGTGTTCGCCTGGTAAGAGGGTCGAGGTGAATCAAATAAGCTCGGCCGACAGACCTGTAAATTCGTGCTGGAAATGTATTGGAATGCCAGTGAGGGAAGATTTGAATAAAAGGCCTAATACGTGGATATGAACCTGGTTAGTCGGGATAAGGCCAAATTCGCGATTGAATTGACTGTCGGCATCGAAGGCAGCGAGAAGCTGCGGTTGGGGAAGTATCTCAGGTCATTTTGGATGTTGGAGGAGAAGGCAAGTTGGGAGTTCGCAGTTAGGGCAGAGGGTGCAAGCAAAGTAATATTAATGTGGATGTTACACGCAAGGCTACCACGCCTCTGATGGTAAGCATGTTAAAATCCTCATGAATATCTGCGGCCTACATAGTTGTATAAAGCACGTTTTAACAACACCCACAGGTCACTGTATGCAGAAGACTGCTTCCCGGCTGTATCGGTCCGGGTACTCACGAGGCTGGAAATGAACGCCTGGCAGGAGCACGTCGTCTTCCCGCATGGGCACTTTGTTCTGCCACAAAGCATCAAGCAACTCTGGCAATGTTACCTCCCGCTCCAAGTCATCTATAGCAGCACGCACATCCTCCTTGACTGTGGAGCTATGATCAACATGCAGAGCGCTAGGCTGGGTGGATTTGAACGCTTCAGATTTGTGTCGGTTTAGAGCAGTGTGAGAATTAGTAGATCGCGAAACACTCACGGGCGTATTTCTTAGAAGCTATCTCATGCCAACCTGGGCCTCTGCTTCTATAATACACCATGAATATATAGATTATCGGAGAAGGTATGACTTACAGAACGTCAAAGTAATCAGCTTCCTTGACTCTGGGTCCTTTCCATCTCTGTGTCTTGTCGAAATAAGTGAGCTATAAATAAGGATGTCAATGTTGAGCCTGAGAATATTTATACCAACGTACTTTCTGCACAAGCTCAATCAAGGTGGATGGGGCACGTGAACACTTCATGTACTCTTCTACAAAAGGACCAGGTAAGTCATGATCCCATCCGATGTCACAGGGATCCTGAAGTTTCTATTCGGATGTCAGCATTCAATACGTTTACGATCGTGCTGATGGAGTCGTACCTGTCCGATTTGCGTGCGCTGATGAGTTTGCAAAAAGTCTCCAGTTTGAAGATAGAAGATGGTGGCGCCCAAAGACCAGTAGTCCACCGCGCTGTCCCAGTAGAGAATTTGAGCAGACTGGGTAAAAATGTTGATCTCTGGAGCCAAGTAACCCGCCGTCCCCCCAGGATTCCGACGAGCGGCCATCTGGAGTCCCACATTATCCGCAATCTGTGCCAAACCGAAGTCCGCAATGACACAGTGGCCTTCACTATCTATCAAAATGTTCTGCGGTTTGATGTCGTGGTGAATGATGCCTTTTTCATGGAGCGAACTAAGACCTATTAGCTTAGATATGATATGTCAATAACGGAGATATTTATGTGTCTCGGGGATCCTCACCACTTCGGCAATCACGAGAAACATTTGCTTATCGCTCAATTTCCCTACGTATGGTGCTAGGCTGCCACCAGGGCAAAGATCCTGTATCCGCGTCAAGACTTGCATGGATGACATATTCGAATGTCACTCACGGTCACAGCGTGTAGAAATTGAGCAGACGAGTACCACACATCGTGTAGACCCAGCAGAAACGGGAGGCCCTTGATTTCACTCTGAATTGTGAGCTCTTCTACTAGACCCCGCGAATAACTTGCATCCATCGGATGTCGGAAATCGTGGGTTTTCATCGCCAGTTGACGCCTGTCGGCAGTACGCAACACAAGATAAACCTAAGGACAAAATATTTCAGGAAAATCCTTTTCCGTTCAAAGGCGACGCTTACCTTGCCGAAAGAACCTGAGCCCAAGACTCCCCCGCATTGATACGTTGCATTGTAGTCAATGTCCACAAGTTTCCTTCGGTGCACGTTTATGACATTGTTGAGCGCGACATCTGAATCATGGCCGTGGATGCGGGAAAAATCAGTGACAGAGGTCGGAAGGTCCACAGGGTTTCTCAGATGCGGAGACCGGTCTGGCTGGTCGAGGATATTTGCAGTTACGGTTTCGATGTTAATCGATCTTCCCGAGAAGCGTGATGAGTCAGGCGAACTTGATATAGAGTGTGGTACGCCCTTTGGGTCCCCCGGTAGCATTTCCATCACTCTGCCCTCGACCCGCCGGTCGCCAAGCATAAGATTTACTATCTCCCCTATCTGCACCGTGTTGGACGGCAATGTATGTGGCCTGTTTTGTCGAGGCGCAGGCTCTTCGTATGAGAATGGGGAGGGGTCAGAGGTTGCGTTGAGCGGCTTGCGCATTCCCCCATCGA
>JACXVL010000772.1:0-20380 GCA_014898675.1 Athelia sp. TMB | reverse complement strand
TTCAGAATACTTGGCACGTTCAGCCATATGTCGATCGCTTCATTGCCGCAAATGTTCCCGTGTGGTTCGTGTGGCATAGCAAGAGTACCTTCACGCATCACCAGACGAAAATCTTCTGTCCGTCAGAGGCGGATGTCAATCGAGCTAAAGCCAGTCCTCATCCTCATCTATCAGAAACCCCCTCCCTGCCTATTAGCACCATTGAAGCCACACCCGACGCACCCAAACCATTCCCGCCACTTCCTAAATTCTCTCGTCAGCTTGTAGGCGAGACTTTCAAAGAATACTTCGCTCGACAGGAACGAATACGAGAGGAGAAGTTGGCTGTGGAGTCAGTGGATAACAGGGCACGACGGCTCAATCGAGAAAAGGCGCAGGCTAATCATCAGCTTCCAGGCAAGTCTGGGCCACACGTCTTCGTCTGGGAGGAGATTGACGGGTACCTTATACGAAAAAAGTTGGATAGGAAGGAAGTAGACTCTGAATGGGAGAACTTCACGGACGCCCAACAGAAATACAATTCTATTACGAACGAGTGGGATCTGGCGAGAGAGTTCGCACCAGCTGAGGAGCCTGAGTCTCAGTTTGATGAATCAGATTTTGATCAATACAATCACCCCATGGACGTCAGCCCTGACCTCGGATCTTCGGAGCTCGCCCCCATGGACGATACACCAATGGCACCAGAGCCAGCTCATGCACTTCCCATACCCGACCCCCTTCCAGTTGATTTCGCCGGCCTCCTTGAAAAAACTTATGAGCCACCAGCACCTATTACATTCCTTCGCGGCCTAGAGCCTTTGGATTTGATCATCCGCAATCGCTATGGATTCGTATGGCACGACACACCATACGATCCTACCACTGTATTTCCGACATCGCGGAATACTCCCAGCTGGCAGACTACCCGAAAAGTATTGTGCGACAGTGATAGCAATTGGTGCTCTCCCTCCATGCAAAACCCGATCAGCGACTTTGTCGACTGCATCGTCAAAAAAGAAACTCTACCGGTTCTATTCAGTGGTCCTGGTCTACTTAATAATTATATATGCACAAAGTGCTGTAAAACCCTTGTGGATTATTCACAGCTGTAGCTGTGCCTCATAATTAATTATTCCGCATTTACTAGCTGGTCAAGAAATTAATTATTGTCCAGCCAGAGCTGGGATGCTTAATTAATTATCTACTGCTACTGCTACTGGCCCAGTGGGGTACTGGGGGTGGTGAGCCGGGTTGGCTGCTGGTCCTGGCCCCTTATATATGGCCCCAGGGGGTCTTCCCAAAGCGGACATGGGTGACTAAAATTGATGGCAGGCACTGATTATTTGATGGCTGGACCAGGGGCTGTCCAAAAGCGGTCAGGTTGGTTGAAATTGATGCCTGGCCCATTTGGGCACCTGGTGGCTGACCAGGGGGCTGTCCCAAAGCGGTCATGGGTGGCTGAAAATGTTGGCTGGCCCATTTGGGCTGCTAGTGGCTGACCAGGGGGTCGTCCAAAAGCGGTCATGGGTGGCTGAAATTGATGGCTGGCCCAATTGGGCTGCTGGTGGCTGAAAAATGGGATTTCCACTGCCCCCCAATTGATATTGGGGGTGATACCCTGTATGGATAGCCCCTACTATAGGGTATCCTTATTTGGTATTCCCATACCTGGGGGTGGCCTGGTTGCCGCGCTACAGCCCAATTAGTCCGTTATCGGGCTTCTAAAAAAATATTTTTTGGCTTGGAATGGGATGTATCCTACCCCACCAGAAGCGGAATTTTCCGTAGAATCCGAATCTGGAATCCGTTTTTGGATAGGGTGGCTGTGGCACGTGCTATAGGCAATTCCGGTGGTCCGTAAAATATTTTCCCGCCCCAAATCTTACATATCCTACCCCACCAGAATATTTTTTTAGAAGCCCGATAACGGACTAATTGGGCTGTAGCGCGGCAACCAGGCCACCCCCAGGTATGGGAATACCAAATAAGGATACCCTATAGTAGGGGCTATCCATACAGGGTATCACCCCCAATATCAATTGGGGGGCAGTGGAAATCCCATTTTTCAGCCACCAGCAGCCCAATTGGGCCAGCCATCAATTTCAGCCACCCATGACCGCTTTTGGACGACCCCCTGGTCAGCCACTAGCAGCCCAAATGGGCCAGCCAACATTTTCAGCCACCCATGACCGCTTTGGGACAGCCCCCTGGTCAGCCACCAGGTGCCCAAATGGGCCAGGCATCAATTTCAACCAACCTGACCGCTTTTGGACAGCCCCTGGTCCAGCCATCAAATAATCAGTGCCTGCCATCAATTTTAGTCACCCATGTCCGCTTTGGGAAGACCCCCTGGGGCCATATATAAGGGGCCAGGACCAGCAGCCAACCCGGCTCACCACCCCCAGTACCCCACTGGGCCAGTAGCAGTAGCAGTAGATAATTAATTAAGCATCCCAGCTCTGGCTGGACAATAATTAATTTCTTGACCAGCTAGTAAATGCGGAATAATTAATTATGAGGCACAGCTACAGCTGTGAATAATCCACAAGGGTTTTACAGCACTTTGTGCATATATAATTATTAAGTAGACCAGGACCACTGTTCTATTCTGGGATGGATATGAAGCAAATCCTGAGTATGTACTACGCGCTAGCAACAATCGCAAGAAGTCAGTGACTCCAGTGACCTTTGGTCAAAAGACGATGTATCTCATCAACATAGACCCCTCTTCTTCGGACTCGCACCTGGATCCAGCCTATGAGATACTAGTTGAGGATCCCCTGACAGCGCTGGAATGCCTTCGACGGAAGCTGCTGGCCAATCGCCGCGATATCGCCAAGCACTTTATTGTCACTGGCAAGGCATTTATCACGCGCTCGTCAACCAGTAATCTCCCTCTCCCTCAAGCTAGCAGAGTCATAGAACACCGGCCGCTAGGGTATCGAGACACCAATTGGCAGGCCGATCTCATCGACTATCGACAATACGAGAACCTCCGGAACGCATTCCTACTCACCCCGCGCGCTCGCGCAGCTGTCAAGTATGGGGGTATAGTCTGGCGGTTAAGTGTTCAGTCGATCGACCCGGAGTATGTGATCGCGGGCCCTTCCACCGAAGTCATGGCATACAGCCGACCCATGTATTTCGAAGGTGATCCAGCTCGATACTGGGACGACGAGCTCATCGAAGCCGAGATGGATATTGTCTGCGGAGTATATCGAGTCTACACTGGTACGAATTATTAATACGACGACGACACACCACTAATCGAGATACCACTACAGGGCGGGGCACTAGCGCACAAGTATCACATACATCCTGGTGGCCGAAGCCCAATATCTGGAAGGACAATGGGCTAGATCTGGGGTACTGGTCACCCCATTGCGAGGTCTGGTTTCAAACGAGACTGAGAGCTATACATGACGGCAAAGCAACTCCGAAGACGGCCAAACAATGGAGAAACTCGCTCAAATTGATCAAGGAGACAAGGATATTCGTAGAAGCCATCCGTACTCGAGCTGAAAAATCCCTGCGCGATCATTTTCAACCAGTATAATTATTACTACCTACAATTTCTGATCTATAGCTACAAGGATCCTATAATTTCTGACTACCGTACAATAAGTATCACTAAAATTATACCTAGAATCACTCGAAAGCGACTGAAATATGTATCACTAAAATTATACCTAGAATCACTCGAAAGCGACTGAAATGTCTATATGCGACCGTTTATAATATCTGAACTTGTATGAGCATAAGTGTCTGCCCATGATTATAAGCGGCTTATAACCGTGATCCGCTCTTGCAAGTGCCGGGTTACGTTATAATCATTCCGGTCACTTTTTAATCTAACCCACGCCTTCTAAGAGCTTCTAAGAGGCCAAGGGCCTTATAATTATCCAAGGCCTTCTAAGGTGCCGAACTTTCTTCCGACTAATATTATGCATATACATATCATCTGAGTCTCTGCATCCTAGCGAAAACAACCATTGCTATTGTGCAGGTAGAACAAACGCCCTGCGGCGTCTCCCCGCTTGTTTGCTAAGAAATACATGACCTGCATATGTTTAACTAAACGGTCGCGGTATGATTGTGCAGCCTCGGCCCATCATTTCGGCGACGAAAAGGTTCCCCGATTTCCAGCCACCTCAAGGGCAGTTGGATATTATCAAGGTAACTCGCGACAATCAGAATGTTGACAGCCACTGATATTACGGCGACGATGCACCACAAATGCCACACGGTCAATGCGAATGGCCAATGGTGTGTTTTGGAGGTGGACTGGGAACAGTGAGATGCGAAATGAGCCTTCCATTGGAATTGAACATCGGTTAAGACTTACGAGATCATGCCGCCACACTTTAATGTCAGATGGGCCTGGGCTAGTGGAGCCGCTGGCAATGATGCAGGTGGTAGCATCGGAACCCGCCTGTTAGGACTAGTTAGAATTTACAATGAAATATTTTCACGTATCAATGCTTACTGTAACTACTTGAATCTTGGTATCCACTGAGAGTGTGTCAGCATTTTGAAGGCGCAGTGATATTCATACGCACCGCCAGCGTGGCGCAAACATTGTACCCGGCCGCCACTGGAAGCATCAAATATTTGTACGTTGCCGTCGTCGCTTCCACTAATGATCCACTGCCCCTGCAAAGCGTAGGTTACAAGAACTATAACCCACTTGCGCATGGATATCGCATAACTGACACCTCTTTTCAGCACAGGCTCTTTCCAGGACATCGAGTAGGAATCTATGCCGCTCTGGAGGTTGCAGACCAGCAGAGTCGCCTGGTCCGCCGATAGAGCTACAGATCCGCTATATAATCTCAGTAAATAGTAAAAGCAAAATTTTCGAAAACCCTTACATTCGAGAGGGAATGGTCATCGTCCATTTCCTAACAAATGGACTGACACTGTAGGAGGCTCTAACAAAGCACTTTAGTTAGTAGGGAGACATGCCGTCAAGCTGCACGCACATTGTATGATTTTCTAGATAGAAGACCCAGATGGTGTCACCTGTTAAATTGAATCGAACGTTCCTCGCGATCGCATGACTAGCTGGGGGTGGCTGATGCATGAGAACCATTTCATCTGTTTGGAGTAGCAATTAGTGACATTTCTGCAAGTGATGTCCGGTAGCTCACAGTTGTCGCGTAAGTCCCAGATATAAACGCTACCGCGACAAACGGCTGCAAGTCGGCGAGTTGATGTATGGAATGCGAGGTCCTCAATGGCGTTAATCTGTCGTTCCTGATCCACGGTGGCGTGATAGGCGAAGCCGTACTCGGACTATAGAACGTCAGCAAACGCCTGGACCGCTCAGCAAGGCGGCCGACCTGATCTTCTCGAAGAAAGTAGATATACACACTCCCATTGGAGCATCCAAACGCGAAAGCTTCATGTGATGGTCCTATCCATACCAGCGATGTGATTGGACCATGGAAGTTGAAGTTCATCTGTTGGAGTTGGCCTCCGGTCGACAGAGACCAGATGTATAGATTTGAGTCGTCACCTGCGAGAGCATCAGACATCCAGAAAATTCAATTTACATGATCGCTTACCACCACTGAGTAACTTCGAGCCATCAGGACTAATAGGGAGAGCGTTGAGGCTTTTGGTGTGGCCTTTCAGAGTGAATGCCAAATCGAACGCGGGCTGCGGTCGTAAGAAAGAGTACTGCAAGAAAAATTCCGTAGCATTATCTTACAGTAATAGTCATTTTGATTCGGAAAGATAGAGATAGGAATATGCGTAGAAGCTGGAGCACGGTGGGGATAAAGCTTGCTTGCCAGCGGCGAGTATATAAGATCCTTGTCCATTCCACGCTCACTGGCACGACATCGAAGAATTTGGAAAACAATTAAACAAAGGCGGTTGCTAGTGATTGGCGTACATCGGTGCACAGCGCGCTGTGCCAACAACAAAACATGCCTGAGCGGGAAGTGGAAGGGGGAAACAAGATTAGATTGGATCCGCACATCCACTTACCCCTGGAAACTATAGTGAGGGTTGAACAACAAACCACGTGGGTTTGTTGTTCAACCCTCACTATAGTTCTAAGGGGTAAGTGGATGTGCGGATCCAATCTAATCTTGTTTCCCCCTTCCACTTCCCGCTCAGGCATGTCTTATTGTCGGCATAGTGCGCCGTATGCTGTCCGTTGACGATGGCTTTGTGCCGAGGTGAGTTGCCTTTTCTATATGCCAAGAATTTTATAAAACGTCAAAGTTCACCAACAACGTCCTACTAAAGAGCGTGCATCCTCGAACCATGGCAGAGCCAGTAAGTATTTATATTCTCTATGTAGATATTATATCTGATCTCTGCCAGAACAATTCAAACGATTGTGATATGCACGGTCCAGATAACATGGCAGAGCCAGTAAGTTGTTCATTCTCTATATAAATATTTCATCTGATCCTTGTCAGACACACTCGACCGATGCTGATCAGAGACGAATGGAGGAGCAGTCATTATTCGAAGAGAACCCCAACCCAACCACATCGGCGCAGACTCAACCAAATTTTACTCTCTACGAGATGTACAGTTCACTTCGCCAAGTACGTCCCCTACTTAACTCACCAGCTTCACACTAAGTTTATAATAATGCTCAGAGCCTCGAGCAGACTACGAACGACTTGTTCGCACAGTGGGGCAACTATCTTGTCAATAAAACGCATGAGGCTGTCGTCACCACAATAAACGAGCAATTGCCTACAATTGTTGACAGTGTCATTACCAAGTCTCCGCCTCGGTCATCAAAACTCAAGAATCGCTCTAGAATCTCACAGCCGAGGGGGTATGACGGCGACGATGACGGCGACGACGAGGAACCAGTCACACCTTCTCGCCGAAAAGGCCCTAAAACCACTGCCGTCAACCAACTCCATGTACTTGCGCTCTTTGCCCACCGCACGCAAGACTAATCTATGCTTTATCTAGGAATACATGCGGGAGCATCTCAGGGACGTGCTTGTGCCCAACGCGCCTTGCGCAAACCCAGAGGATGTTCGAAAATTTGTCGAAGATAATGAAGGAGGCCCACTGGTCGATAAACCTGTCCTCATTGACTGGCCGTCTGGCCCGAAGTCAGGTTGGAATCAAGAAGCTTTTTTCGTCCTCGCCTCCACTTTCAAGGCCAAACATGAGACAGACATGACTGTGTTAGAACTAGCTAAGCTGTGCTCACGCAAGCTGGAGCGGGCATTTAAACGCTACAGTGATTTGCGGAAGAAAGACCCCCTCAGCATGGTGGAGACTAAGAATCTGCAAGATACAAAGCAACGCAGAAACGCTCGAAGACGTAACATTCGTATCTTCCATTTACCCAAGCGCATTCACAGCTGATATATCTCAGACCTTTGCACGTCGCCGTCAGATCGTGCAAAGGTATTTCGAAGAAAATATACAATTTTGGGCCGATGTAGAAGACATTCTTGAAGGCCTTGGTGAAGGTGGCATGAGTTCTGACGAAACAGATGAAGAGGAGACCTCTTCGCTAAAAGTTGTCAGGCGTGTTAGGCTACCGTGGCTAGCCACAGAAGTATCCCTCCTTTGGAAGCGCATAGAGTCTTACAACACGTCGAGGCAGGCTACCACCGTGTCGCGCGGCAACAAATCTTATCTGCGCCGGTTTGATTCAGCCAGAGACTCCAAACGCCGGTCCGTTGCCAAGCTCCCCAAGAATTTCTACGATAATCTATGGTGGCATCAGCTGCAACCGAGCGAGCGAGTCTATTTACAGCCCAAGGCGGAGAGAAACATTCCCGACTTCCAGCAGTATGTGAAATTTTGTTTGTTGGACCACATATTCTGACAATGGCCGTTGCTTAGTTTGGGCTCGCCATCCGCTGCTTTGTAACGAAGATCTTGCAATATTCCAATATGTACTTGTTGTGTATTACTTGATGCGTATACAATCCATTTCCCCTCTACAATCGGTTACAAGTCTTCAGTCATTTCTGTTGCTATAGCAATGAGGAGAAGAAAGTCTCACTGCCTTCGAAAAATACAATGAGACAAAGAACAAACACCATCACCTTGGTGATTGAAAGCAAACCAATATTTATATAGCAAACGAAGATACAGAATGATAACTTCACGAACCTCCATCTAACCCACGCCCAAGCCACAGCCCATGCCTAAGCCACCAAAGCTCAAGAAATGCGATTGTCATCTATGCAATGGAGCATTGGTAGATGCCACAAAGGCGAGTAAACACAAAACCATGGTCGCTGACGCTGCAAAAAAAGCCATACGAGAACAGGCTCAGATGCAAGACCTGGAGTATCAGGCGGCACGGCTCGCACTCACAAATTCCACATGCACTGTCTCTAATCGAATGTGGGGGCGGGACAATGGCGACGAAGTTCGCGGTAGTGGTACGACGTTTTCCTCAAACATCGTTATGGACGCACCATCTCCTGTACAAAGTGGGGGGGGCGGACAGAGCAAGCTCCCAGACCATGCCACGCAGGATGGGCTGCTGACAGAATTGATCTCCCTTGATCGTGAGGTGGATAAGCGCCTCAAACTACTCGACTCGTGGATCATTGAGTACGCCCATCGTGCAGACGCGAAGCTGCGCGCAAAGATTGAGGAGGAAGGGGCATGGTTACAAGAGCACTCACTTCGACTGGGCAAGGTGAAAACTGGAGGAAATCCTGCCATCAGGTTGATGGCACAAGGAACATCTGACGTGATTAAAAAGAAAGTAATAGATTTGGATAACTGGAGGAAATTACATGGCCCTGAACTACCGGGCGAGAACGTTGTGAGCACTGGTGAGTACATACCTTGCATGTGTGGTAGAGTGGACACTGATTTTTCAGAACGCTTCTTCGCTCCTTTGCGCACTGGGGATCGACTTGTCGCCATCGCCCTCTTTATAGTGGTGGTTTTGAACCTCATTGGTCGCGTCGGCCGCTCCTCCTGCAACTGGGTCCTCAGCGGCCTAAAGATTATGATGAGTTGCGCATGGGAGGATGAGCATGGGAACATGAGCCCAGCTCGTCGCGTTCTTCTGGATGATTTCCCTTCAGACCTGCGCAGCGCCCGGCTCAGGTTTGATCTCGACCCTGAGGTCACTATTTACGCAACATGCCCAAGGTGCTGCAGCACATACGCCCCGACCTATAACAAAGACATAGCCATTTATCCCGCGAGGTGCAGTTACACGCGTTTCAAAGGTGGTGTATCGTGCGGGGTTGCTTTGACCAAGCGAAAGTCACATCACGGGCAGAGTTTACGAGTTCCCATCCGACCGTATGGATATCAAAAGTTCCATTCCTTTGTCGGTAGCCTCCTCAGCCGCCCGGGTATCGAAGAACTGATTAATAAATCGCGCGATGAGAAGGATGTCTTGACCGATATCTGGGACGGGAATGGGATGGACAATTTACGAGCCCCGGATGGCCAAGCTTTTTCCGACGGACCACCGGGAGAGGCACGATTGGTGTGGAACCTCTCTGTGGACTGGTTCAACCCGGGGGGGAATAAGATATCTGGCAAAAAGCTTTCCGTGGGGTCCCTGGCCGCGACTTGTGTCAATCTGCCTCCTAGCTTGCGCTGCCGTCCGGAGAACATGTATCTCAGCATTATCCCCGGACCTAAGGAGCCCTCTAAGGACGAGATGAATCATTTCTTGAGACCCCTGGTTGACGACATGGTTTTAGCATGGGAAGTAGGAGTACAATACTCCAGGACTTACCTTTATCCCCGCGGCAGACGCGTACGCTCTGCGCTTTGCGCTTTGATATCGGATATGCCTGCCCGACAGAA
This sequence comes from Athelia sp. TMB, assembly GCA_014898675.1. Lineage (NCBI taxonomy): Eukaryota > Fungi > Basidiomycota > Agaricomycetes > Atheliales > Atheliaceae > Athelia > Athelia sp. TMB. The sequence continues at coordinate 10,612 of JACXVL010000772.1, read as the reverse complement.
AGCTGGTGGTGCTCATAAAGGCTGGCTGAACGCCTTTGTAACAACTCTGCAGACTAAAGACATCAATAACATCCTTTACGAGGTAGGAGTCAACCATAGGCTACACAAACGATTGCTCACCAGAAAGTCATAGACGTGGCCGAGACGAACCAAGGAGGAACTCCTTGAGGCAGCCTTGGAGTTTAAAAATGCGCCCGACAAAGAGACTCAGGAGCGAGTCCTGAAGACGAACGGTATCCGCTGGTCGGAGCTGTTTAGACTTCGATATTGGGACCCTACGAAATCTGTGGTGATCGAGGGCATGCATAATTTGTTCCTGGGCCTCGCACAGTATCACATGCGAAAGGTCTTGGGAGGTGACACGGCGGATGATAGGCCAGAGGCCAAGCCCCTCCGAGGGGCCAATGCCGCTGAAATCGAACTGGCTAAGACGATATGGGCGAAAGGTTTTCGAGACGAGGGCCAGTTGAGGCCTTTGAACATGCCTGCACTGCAAGCTCTATGCCATGAGCATGATATCGCGGTCACCTGTGCGCCAGGGAAGAAACTGAAGCGTCGTGATCTAGTCGCGGCGTTACTACATGCCACCAGGCCGCAACCTCAGCAAATCTCTCCCACCGAGATCGACCCCGCTACGCTCATGCCTGACTTGCTTCAAGATAACATTGACTGTCAAAGGGTGAGAACCAAAGAAGTTTTGATTGCTGGCGATCAGGATGGGATAATGGGCACTCGAGAGTGGCGCCAGGTGCGCAAGGGCATAACGCGGACACGTAGGCCAGTCTGGCAAGAGAGTCCGCCACCCGACATGGGGTCGAAATCGCAGGGTAAGTTAAAGGCAGACCAATGGAGAACGGCCTTCGAGTTCGATTTGCCAGTGGCATTGGTGCTTCTGTGGGCCACAGATCTCGACGAGTCTGCATCCTGGACTGAGGACAGAAGGCTCCAAATCGTCGAAAGCACGATGCTACTGGCAACAGCACTTCGATGGGCCACATCGAATCGTACATCGCCACATCACGCCGAAGAGTACATGAAGAGCATGCGGGCTTATCTTGCAACCATCCGCAGTCTATTTCCGGACAGAAACTTGACGCCGAATCACCACAACGCACTATATCTTGGTGAAATGCTCTTGCGTTTCGGGCCAGCTCGTGGTTGGTGGATGTTTCCTTTCGAAAGAGTGATAGGCCTGTTGCAGAAGTTCAACACAAATAATAAAACGGGTAAGATTCACTTACTTGATCTGTCGTAATTACTCATTTTTCCTGAAGGGGAACTCGAAAGCACGATCTTGAACTCTTTCTGCGCAGCGGCTAACTTGAAGACTCTGATTGATGGGGCACGATGTCCCGATATTATCAAGCAGTGCAAGCCGTTCATCCAGAAGGCATACGAGACAAACCAGAGAGGGACGATCATGGAAGACATGCGAATGATTGAGCGCAGTCTGTATGCGGAAGCTGGGGAAGGAGCGCAATCATATGATGAGAAAAAGGCGAAGGCGCTGGATCCAGAGATACGAAACGCTCTGGAGTCAATGGATGCGACGGGCTACCTCGGTGTTCGCAGCACTGACAAGGCCGTACATCATCAGCACGCGACTATCGGCGGGTTGAGATATCGAGGCTCACCAAATCACAAGGAACTAGTGTTTTTTCGGGCGAATGATGGTCAAAACTGGCTGCCTGCGACCATCCGCCAGATCTTCTCCCTCCCTGTAACGAATGGAGCAGCAGTCACATTGCTTGCTATCCATCGTCTCACTACAAAGCCACCGAACGTACACGATCCATTCCAGCGTTGGAAGGATTTTGGGGCAAGCGTGTGGGGCAACGAAAGCGAGAAACTGGAGATAATCAAGGCGACAGACGATATCTGCCCCGGGAATAAACAACGATGGCGGGATGGTTGGGTAGTACGACCACTTGACAAGGTGATTTTCTAAGAATTGTACGAGTCGAGGGAACTACTAACTTGCCGCAGAACTTTTGAGCGAGTAAAGTACGTCTAGGAGATAGATTAAATAGGTTATCGTGCTCTGCCCGTGTTACACGTCTCTAGCTTATTGTATATATGTTGCTGGGAGCACCAGAGCGAGACTCGCACCCCCGCCAGACGAGCTGTGCGGGCTGCGTGAGCCGGCATACACCAAATATCCGATGCCGTTCTCGCTAGCTCCCCGAAAATGATACACAAATTTGGCTGCGTTTGGGGCAGCGACAGTTCGTAAGTCTGCAATAGTTTCGCCGGAGGCACCTGGAATATAAAGCTGGCAGGGTCCCGGATAGCGTTCCACGCTGATCGCAGGCTGCGTCGCTGATGGCACCCGGAACACAAAGCTGGCAGGGCCCCGGATAGCGTTCCACGCTGGTCGCGGGCTGCGTCGCTGATGGTGTCCAAATAACGGGCGCGTAAGATTAGGTGCTCGGCCTATAGACAATTAGATGACGCCAATATCTAAGGACTTGATGGAGTACTTACCTCTGTATGCTCACTCCGCCCAGCCTCGGTTCACCTCAGCGCATCTACGACCCGACGACGCATCTTGCTACCGCCGCTGGTATGACTAAACAGACCCAAGTGATTTGGGTTGCCGCCAACGCCTACGACTGAGCAAGATACAAGGGAGTTCATCGATTGCCTCCTGCGGGTGGGTGGGTGGGTAGGTAGATAGTCATGGTGCGAAACAAGACGCGGAAACAGCTGCCGCCCGCATATGATTCCCGCGACTACCGTGAGGGTTGAACGCATGCCAATTGGGCCAACCCTCACTGTAATGCACGGGTCTTTCACACAAGTCTCTTCGCGTCCAAGTCTTTCCTCCTGCCACATCACCCATCGATATCGGCTGCTATGCCTCTCGCTCCCGTTATTCTCAGGATTCTGAATATCGCTTCCCGTAGCTCGTTGGACGAACAGCTCAGATGCTCTACTATGAAATCTATGCTATCTATACCTAGATAATCCTGAAACATCTTGTCTAAACTCCATTACCAACCACCACCCCCTGGCAGAAACGATAATTCATTGACTCAGTGTGTATTTTCTTCTTGTTCCAACATATGCTTCCCTAACTGTTTTGAAGCTCGATGTGTTCGGTACCCATCCCTTAAGTACCACTGCGGATGGGCCATCTGCACGAATCATAAAAAAACTGAACCACCATAACGCAACCACAAGTCTGCCTATTGCGAAAACGCGGCAGGCTGCAGGTGCTGTTGTCATACTCTCATCGCAACACGGTCCGTACCCTCGCAGTGTAGTGGAGGTAGGGACATCCTCTCGAGCTTGATCTTTGGCCCTTCTGACTCTGATTCAGCTGCTCTTCACAATCCTACAGCATATCGGCTGCATCATGTTATCTTCTGGTCTTGCATAAGCACGTGACCAATGGGACTTCATGGCACATGAGCCACACAGAATCGAAGGCCAAAAAGACCTGTCTTTACCAGCAGTTATGGTTCAACCAGCGTGGGGAGGGAAAACTTTTCAATGTTACGTCAATGGACGAGACAGGATAGATCAGAGGCACTAGTCGAACTCAATTTTGCTGCTCACGATGTTTGCTGCGATGTGGTGATCCGTCCTAAAACGATCGTGAGGTTTGATTGGCAGCAGTTCAAATTTGAGTGCACTGCTGCTTGCGTTGCTGCGTTGCCTCCTCTTCATCCATATCTGCTGCCGACGTGATGCGCACAAGGTCCGGATGCCCAAACGCATGGAGGAGCACTACAAAAATGGTAGGAGGCTTCAAACTCCGCTGGTGGCAGCTCGAACGCAGCAAGGGCAGCATCAAGAGCTGCTGCGCTGCTGCTGCTAATCAGGCAATTGATCGGTACTTCCGGGGGTCGGTCCCGTTCTGTCGGGTTTCGCAGCAACGTCGCGCAGCAAAATATATATTTGCGGTAGGCCTCCCAGTTTTCATCCCAGAGGATAGTACTGATCGAGAACGTGTAGACGTCATTGGAGTGGTCAAAGAGACAAATGTTCCTCTCGTGCTAGAGATGAACGGTGTCACTCCTGTGATCACGTGACCTCAATGGCACCCTCTCTAGTACCTTCGCCATGATTGGACGCACGCGAGGAACGATCATCGTCGGTCGAAAGCATCAAATTCAATGTCTATACCCCTTTTTCGCGTTGAAGATAATACATGTCTTGTGAGGCGCTCTGGGTGTCGGTCAGCGTATTGGGCGCTAAGCCTTTCAGAGCGCCGTCGCCGCGAGTTTCCGTTGATCAAGTCGCGCGCCGAATCGTCCAAGTTATCGTTCCTCCTGTCTCAGGCCATCGATCAACACCATGTCTGTATCCAGCCTGCCGCTCAGTGAGCTCGAAGAGCTATCGACCTTGGTGAATCTTCCTGATATGATGGTAAGTCGTTATATCTCTTAACAAGCTACGAATGCTAAGTAATCTACCAGGGACACAACAACGCCAGCGTCGAGAGCGTCGATGCCCCCCCTCCCTACCCCGCGATGGAGAACGATGCCCCTCCCCCCTACCCCGCGATGAATGACGATGCCCCTCCCCCCTACCCCGCGATGAATGACGATGCCCCTCCCCCCTACCCCGCGATGGAGGACGATGCCCCCCCATACACGACACGCTACTCGTATAGGTTTCATGCTCTGGCTGGCGGAATCGCGCGTGTCGTGCGGAAGTCGATCAAAGTGCTCGCTCGTGTTGGTAGAAGGTCCTAAGATGTGGACCAGCGCAATGTGCGTTGTTACATTTTGTGCCGATGGATCAATACTAACGTTCGCTCAAGTTTCTGATATGATATGATATACTGATTTGCTTTCTATGCTATGTAACTGCTACGCTATGTAACTGCTACGCTATCAATGATATTTGACTGTTCTGCTATCCACTACTTTTGCATATTCGCATTACCGTGCGCCTAGTTACTCGTCTGTGCCCCTCATCCTGATTGATAAGCTCTTGTTTAAGTTGTTAAGCAATATAAAGACCTGTCATTGGGACCTCAAAACCCTGATGCTACGCTGTACAACATTTGTAAAAGTTTCGAGGACAACCGAGAATGAATCTGATATATAAGTACAACGGTTTACTGCGTACATGATGGGCCGAGCAGAGTTAGAATCCTTCAGAAGCAGAAGATAGAATATGCGTATCGCAAAATCCAGGCGACGAGGTCTCGCAGGAAGGATGAACTTGGCGTTTGGGTTGCGTATGCAGATAAATCAGTCAGATCCTGGGCTTCAAGTTGCACTATGACACTTTCGGTGGAAACGGTAGTCAAACCTCTAGAAGGGCATCAGCGTTGTGTAGTACGGAGACCAAATGTATGCACAGTAGTTTCGGGGCAGAAGAGGGATCTCGGCGCTCTCGCAGCCTCTGGATTTGCCATTTGACAAGAACTGCTATGTCAGGCAAATCTCCCGGGCTCAGACAAACCTGACTCTCAGAAATCAATGCAGACAGCACAACCAGTAGAAGACTATCTTACCTTGAGTGGATATTGACGCAACATATGTCCATCTAACTCTAACGCTTTCTTTACTGACCGTTTGCGCTTGAAGAGAACAGTTGCATAAAACCTGTCTTCGCGGCCAATGTGTAAGGCTTCTCCAGCGAGTGGAATCCCTGCGCTGCATCTGATGGTAATATTGATAATAGTGCCACACGACTTAAAATGACGGCGTAGCATCTCTACAGTTGTCTCGGGTAGGATCTAGATGAATTGATTAAAATCCGTCCCGAAGATGAACTCGAGAGTACTTACATTCCCGACATAGACGTAGCACCGGTTCTGTTTTTTCAGAGCGAGTCTGAGCGCTTCCATGGCCATAGCTTTACCCTTCTCCCGCTTCCGGCTCAAAGCCATCTTGCTTAGCCTGGGCACCGGCGGAACATTGGGAGCCCGAGTCTTAATATGGTTCAGCGCCGATATAGATGGTGAAGGGCATCGAAGTACATTATGGCGACGAAGAGGCTGAGGGACTGAAGCCTAAAAAAGATGTTGTCAGCACAGGAAATAGATCATGCGAGGTATGAGTACCAAGCGCTCTGGAGAGTTGTCCAGTATGGAAGCCGTCGACGAAGGACATCGAAAGACGTTGCGGCGTCTCGGAGGTCGAGTAGCTGCAGCCTGAGGTCTAAATGGTTAAAAGAGAAAAAAGAGACTGTAATGCATGAGTACCTTGCGCTGCGAGAGCTTTTCAAGCATTGAAGTGGTTGAGGAAGGGCATCGGAATTGGTTGCGGCGACGCAAAGGTTGAGAAGCCTGGGCCTAAATTGCGGGAAGAGTGTTAGTAGATTATATAGATAGTGTGGAGTGGGATGAGCCTAGAAGCTCGAGTACCTCGCGTCGCGGTGGAGTATCAATTATTGAGGTGGATGTTGAGGAAGGGCATCTGAATTTGGCCATAATGCCACTTCCGGTGAAGTTCACGAAGATTGAGCGCTCTGAGCTTGGGAGGAGCAAGGTCATATTTGACCACGCACTTGCTTAAATGTATTGCTGCTCCAATGGCGAAGGATTGCAGTTGGAGGTCCCAAAGTAGACAACAATTAGAACAATCATGCTGAGGGCGTTGAGATGTGTAGGTAGAAGCAACTTTGCTGGACCTGAGATTCATTGCAAAATCTCCACAGGGAGACAAAATGGTGGCCGTGCATCGGAGCACAGCGCGCTCAGGCTCTGCCGACAATAGAACAAGCATAAGCGGGAAGTGGAAGGCGGGAAACAAGATTAGATTGGATCCGCACATTCACTTACCATGGAAACTACAGTGAGGGTTAAAAACACAGTGAGGGTTAAACAAAAACGTTTCTGAAACGTTTTTGTTTACCCTCACTGTGTTGTTTAACCCTCACTGTAGTTTCCATGGTAAGTGAATGTGCGGATCCAATCTAATCTTGTTTCCCGCCTTCCACTTCCTCCCGCTCATGCGCCATTCATTTATCGCTAACTCAGTATCGACAATCGACAACGCTATTATGAGGTGCTCACGAACAATTAAGGTAGACTTTGCTATAAAAGATTCGCTTCAACGGTTGTCTCAGCCATCTACATTCATCCTATCTCTCAAGCATCGTCTCTCGAACTACTTTATATCTTCTGCATTATGGCCCGCCAATCTCATTCAAAAAATATCGGAAACCTGGTAAGTGTTGCAATAACAGGCTCTTGAAGAGATTTTGACTTCAATAGGCATTCGCGGTGCACCGCTCCCTCCGTTGTGCAGCGCGAACTAAAAAACCTTCTATCCACCGTAGTGTAAGTAATGCATATTTCATAGTACTGCTCGTCATCTCATCCCGTGTGCAGCTGCCAGATCTACCTCTGGAGCTGCTTCTTGAGGTCCGAGATGCCATGCACAGCGACAAGTGTGATGGTGCACCGGCTGGCCGGGAGCTCCAAAAGTGCGCTAGGAACACCTTGAAGATCATGGCCGCGGTCAATCGCACGATCTCAGAGAAAATTCTCCCATTCTACCTTTCGCTTCAAGGCCTAATATGGACACCCAGTGACGACGACAAACAGGACCTGGGTACCTTCAATATTCACAAAGATGCCTTCCAGGCTCTTGGTATGCTACGGCGTTCCAATTTCTTTCAAAACATGCTGGCCGAGATTTTGGATGCACATCGAGCCAACCGCCATACGCGCCACCTCAAACTTATCTGTAATATCAACGATTATTCCACCACGGATGTTGCTCTAGCAGACGCTAGGGCGCTGGCAAGGATAGATGTGCTTGCTTCTTTCCTCGAGTCGCTCCCATCATCCCAACAGATATTCGAGTGGGTAGACGCATTTATACCCGAGCGCACCCAGATTGCTTCTCACTTTTGGCGCAAAATCTTGCCACTGTGCCACACCCGCAACATTCATATTTGGAGCTACGCGTCTCCCTCGACGCATGACGATACCTCCGCAGCCTTGGCGCTTGCGCCGATTCATCTCCCTCTACTGCAACATCTGTACGTCGGTCATTTGGCATTCTCTCAGGCACAGTGGCTAGACGCTCTGGCCAGTATTTATTCCCCGTTGCTGCAAACCGCTTCATTCAGTACAAATGCTCCCCTCGGCGCCGTGACAGGGTTTCTATCGGTTAATACTAATATTCATTCCATTCGGTCGATACGCTGCATGCCTGGTTCGACATCAGTGAACACCACCTTCCCCCATCATTCCATCGACTTGCCGGGTCTTCGCACATTGTACGGCTGCCAGGACCGCGTAGCCCAGCTGATCGGTCAGATCGATTCCAAAGCCACCATCAAGAACATCTACCTTGATTCTGCCCATGGGTCGTATAGATCCTGGGTAGAAGGCGTTCTCCGCTGCATACCTAGTCAGGAGATTAGTTCGTTGGCTATCCGATATGTCGGGCCGGTTGCAAATGCGGAGGCTGGAAATGCAGGGGCACGGTCGGTTCCGTCGCGACTTGATTCTGAAATTTTGCCGCGACGTCTTCGGCGCTATGAGCAGAGCCAGCTTGGGTATATGTCCATCACCCTCAGCAACATGTCTGAACAGGACGCACAGGTAAGTTACGGATTTTTTACAAGCACGTGCAGGTATTGACTTTTCAAGATTGTTTGCCGGCACTGGATGGAATACTTATCAATTGACGAGATTTCAGTCACACTGAATAGGCCGAGGCTTCCATCGCGTTGTACTAGGGGTCGAGCGCGACTGACCCAGGAGGATGTCGATATAGATTGGTTTTAAATTATGTGCTCAAGAAATAGACTTTGTCAGGCGAGTCGGAGATTTCAAGTGCGACCGTTTGTTACGAATAAATTTTTATTATAATGCAAATTACGGGGGGGATTTTACTTGGTAAACCCGCTCCGGCGTTCCAACGATGTACAAGTTGGTCAAACCGAGGATCTTTGCTAGTGCCGATGTATTGCTCAGACCGTCATAAATTGATGCCAGTAGTAACAAACATCTGCCAAAAGGATTACCACAACGCAGCGTATAGAGGGACAAAGAATATGTTTACGTGCGCGTCGAGATCTGCGTCTCTTGGCAAAGGTTTGGTAAGAGAGGAGATAGTTACAAAGTTACGAGACGGAGACCGACTGATAGGCCAATGGCTAACGTCCCCGTGACCGGGGCGCTCGTGAGCTACGAATGTGCATCAGCTGAACAGCGAGCAAAAACTTGGGATGATTATATTGATAGAGACGGGCGCGGGGACAAGAAATAACGAGAATAAATAGAGAAATATGATGATACAGTTCACGTGAAAGTCATAGCCTAGCACGAACACCAGGAGTCATCGTGGCGCGTTTCCCTAAAGGCCGTGCAATAATTCGCAAGTACCTCTCGTCTTCTAACAGATCGTGAACCTCCTGCCGATCAATGATATCACCAGTGTATCTGTATAAGGGCTTGTTATTTCCGGGGTCAATGAGCTGCGACAGCGTATCAGCACGCAGTAGCGAAGCTCTACATTGATACTCACGTCACAATCTCCTTGAACCCCCAACGCTTTCCTAACCTCATTCAGGTCCAGGTCTCCACCATCGCACAGAAAGATGGGAAGTTCCTTTGTCCACCTCCATCCATCCGCGCTTTCGTACAGACGAACCAGCACAGTGTCTGGTTCTGGCGACTTCGGAGAGTCACTGTGATGCACTGTAATTGGTTCTTCGTGCATCAAAGCCTCTGCATCGGCTGCCACCATCATAAGTAAAAGTGAGCACATACGTGAAAGATATGCGTACCTTGATTGCTGCTGTCTGCCTCGACGATTTGCGACAGGTCTCCGACCGGTAGAGCTCCGCATTTGCCTGCCACGGGCTGATTCACGAGCGGAGAAACCCTCAAGCGAACTGGTTTGACTACCTTCTTGCGGGGCGTGGGCGTATGTTTGATATATTTGTTGGGACGGTCGTCTGATCCTTGTGTGTCGTCAACTTGGCCTATCTTCCTTTTGTGCGTCAAGATTCTAGGTTCAGCTGAGAACTTTCGCCTGTCATGACTTAAGTGGTAGTATGTTGGATATTCAATGAACTTACGATATCACCCTATAGTTCAACCGCGGACGCTTGGACTCCTGTTCTGACAATCTTTCGCTTTGACGCTTTTTGCTGCCTTCAGGGGGGTGACGCTGTTCACGCTGTCGTATATTTAACATAGAAAAAAAGAAGATTGGCTCAAAACATACCTGTTGAAGAATTGATCGCAGATAATCGTCCTTGACTGCGCAACCTTGACGTCCAGTGCTGATTACTTGTAGTTGCAGCCTGCTGCATATGTCCTTGAGCACGTTTTTTTTTGCAGCTCTGATGGCATGCTCTGGACCTGTGATGAATGCCAAGTCCATGAAAGAGAGGATTCCTCGTGAGGTAGATAGGACAACAAAGCATTGGACGGGATAGACTTTATATCCGGAGACGACTGTGCAACGATTGCAATGCGGTCCATTCCGCGCTCACTGGCACGACATCGGAGAGTTTGAAAAACAATTAAACAAGGACGGTTGCTAGTAATTGGCGTGCATCGGCGCACAGCGCGCTGTGCCGACAACAAGACATGCCTGAGCGGGAAGTGGAAGGGGGAAACAAGATTAGATTGGATCCGCACATCCACTTGCCCCTGGAAACTATAGTGAGGGTTGAACAA
>JACXVL010000771.1:0-20458 GCA_014898675.1 Athelia sp. TMB | reverse complement strand
TCGTTTCGAGCATCCACAAGACGGCCAACCTCTTCCCACTGTTCTGAATATTCCTTGACAAGAGACTCCTCCAACCCTGAATTTTGCATGCACTCATTATCCCATGACAGAGCCTCCTCAAGTCTAGGTGCATGCTTCAACAAGAAATTCGCCATCCATCCAGCATCGCCGATTACAGAGTCCTGGAAATTAATTTTGCGGATTGGGGAGGTGCCTTCCACTGATTCCACAGCCCCCGACTGTGGCGGACAGTTGACCGCGGTGGCGTCGATGGCTATGTGCAGCTCGGACAAGCTGTGCAGGCGGAGCAAGGGCAGCAGCCCGGCCGGCGTCACGCTCGAATGTTGGCGCCAGCCGCCCCGGCCGAGAATGAGGCGAGAGAGCTGGGGCCAGGTTGTGGCCATTTCTCGCACGGCGTCATCCCCCAGACGGATCGGGAGTTTGGCCCGCAGTTCAAGGGTCGACAGATGCTTGAAACTCAGGAGAGGCCGGAGAATTTCCTCGTCGATTGGGAGGGTGTTGTCGTGAATTTGGAGTCGCGAGGTATACGCGAGAGATCGGAGATGCGTGTGCAAGCAGTGTGCGCTTATCGCCTCGAAGGTTTCCGCGATGTCCCGCGACGAGGGATCAGGGCCTTCCTGGACACAAATGCGCAGCGTGCGCAGCGGCGACTTCAACATGCGGATGAACGAATTCGCAGGTAAAAGGCCCTTGCTGGTTATGTCGAGAGACTCCAGCACCTGGAAGCCCGATGCCTGCCATGTTGGATATTCGTCGCTGACAACGATCACCAGTCGTGTCAGATGCCTGAAACCAGCAAAAAGCACTGCGACGGCCCGCGGAAGCGGGTCGTCCAACTCAATCGACTGTAGGCCCCGACCCTGAGCGAAGATCTCCCACAGATGGGATGCGTACACAGCGGAGCCTATGTGCCCACTGTAGTGCCTTCTGGAGTAGGATTTCATTGCCACCTTCTGGAGACTGGGGAAATTGGCGATGATGGAGAGCACAGACAACAGCCCGGGCAGCGACAATTTGCTCGTGTCGAGCGCGACGCTCGTTGTCGCTGCGCCCATGAAGAGCGCCATGCACGATATGGATTCATTCGTGTTGTCGACTAGCATCTCCCAGTCCAGACTGCGGACGTGCGGGCAGAACGAGTCCGCGTCCGTGGGTCCTGCAAGTGCGAGAGCCTGCAAGCTCTTGGGATTCAGATACGTGTCGCCCCGGTTGGGCACGCCATAGCAATTGTCCTCTTGAAATTTGACAAAGTGGCGGATACGAGGAGCATAAGTGCGAAATCGAGCCCAGTCTGTGGGAACCACCGGCCTGCGGATGGTCTGCAGCAAAATCAGCCACAAGCTAGGCGTACTGTAGATCACGGATGCCACCCACGATCCAGGTGCCTATGGAGGGATCTTGCCACCACAGATCGGCCGGCATCGTCTGCAGCAGCGGCACCAGGGAGCTCTGGACCTTCCACAGCGAGTCGAGCGCCGGTTCGCTGATCACGCGGCACGTGCGTGCGAGGCTTGCGAGGGTGGCCCACGGGGACGGACCCTTGTCTTCGTCTGCGGCAATTTCTTCGGCGATGTTGCTGACGATTTCCGGGAGCTCGAGGCAGTGATGCATTGCGTGTGATGGTCGGAGAAGGGCCACTCAAACACGAACAAATACGTTTGGCTCCGCCAATAACCACCGATGGCGCCGAAAATCAAATTGAGATGTTCGACAATCGACTGAACTCGTGCCACAGTTGCCACTCTTGTGTATCGAAACGTTAAACAAATGTTCAGCCTTGCGTATACCTGAGATGAGATCAACCATCATTTCTCCAGGCAAGACACCTCCGCAAGATAGACAGAGCAGCACAAGCACTATAACGATGGGTACTCACCTCGTTATAGTGCTTGTGCTGCTCTGACTATAACGAGGTGAGTACCCAATATGCTGTGAATCGTCTGCGAGGGCCTTGAGACTTAATACTTGCCTTACAAGGAGGTCTATGGTAATAGGGACAATTTACATTCCGTGACCGAAAGAGTGTGTTTGTTTATTCATGAGCATCAGTTGTGTGCCCGCCGATAGGGTGACACTGCCGCGCAACTTGAACTGGTTATCATTGGGACGCCGCGGAGATATAATCCCATTGAATTCTTGATTGGCAAGCTTGGGACAACCCCGGGACATGAGGCGTCCCGAGGCGTTCTCAAGGCCTCACGCGCCATCACATCCAGCTTCCGATGTCCTTTGCACATTTTCCTAACTCCGTTTCCGCCTCGTCAGCTGAGCAGCAAGATGTAGTTACAGCATACTCAGAAATGGACAAATCAGCGCATCTTCGCCTCTTTAGCCACGACGTGATACAACTGCCCTTCAAAACTATCCACAACCTTGCTATGTACTCTCTTGAGCGGAAATATGTCGCTAGGAGGTGTGCGCCCTCGTGCATGTTCAAGTTGGCGCGAAGGACATGAAGTGAACTGTTCGATTTTCAGCTGCTCTCGCGCTACAGTCATGTTCTCATGCAAACCAGCATTCAGCCTCGCGTCTCCTCGATTGCAAGATCATCCACTCAATAATCCAACCGTGCGACGAGAACTGCGAGTCCGACACCCATATCAGAATCCAGTAAGTATATCCCACCCTCCCCCGCCCCCACCGACGCCGAGATCGGCAGGAAGAAACACGGTGATGGTTGCTGCCCCCCCATCGCGTCGCGTAACATGTTTCACCGCGCCGCGTCGGTGCCTGTCGCTCCCGCGGCACGCGGGCCGGTGCCACCACCTCTCGAGTCCAAACCCGTCAAACCCGTCTCCCTAGACAAACGACCACCCTGCGTAGCTCCGATATCTGAGATGCCACGCGCGCTCCTCGAGGCGCGTATCGATATGAACGGCGCTGGGATTTAATATAGGTATTCGTGGCCCGAGGCGCTATGCGCTATCCGCGCGCTGTCAGATTGTGTTTTGCCAGTACCATTAATATTATGTGTAGCACCTCGCGAATGGCATCGTCTACATCGCGTCGCCTGCGTCGCGTCGAGCCACCATCGTGCCCGCCTGATCAGGCAAAGCAATTCCCATTTCAGCGTGAACCCTCGAGATGACGTCGCGCTCAGGGGCCCACCCACTCCGAGCCGAATTAGAAGTCCGACCCCAAACTTCTGCCCGCGCGCAGTCAAATCCCTTTCCAGCGCAGCCCAGCGTATATCCCGATTCCCGGCTGACTGAGCCCAGTCCGCGCTTTGTCACCCCAGTGTGCTCGATGCTGTGGGGGCGAGGGCCGGCACGTTGCCTATCGCAGCCATCTCGGAGTCACCGCCGGCACCGAGTATGAGTCCCTATCCTATCCTATCGTATGATTCTGCGCTCGAGTCAGCGCGAAGTCTTCAAATCGCGGCTCCGCCTCGGTGCGAAAGTGGGTTGCTCATGCGCTTGGCGTGTCTGCACCTGCCCGTCGAGCATGCATTCGGTTTTTACCCTGCGACTATCGCAGATACCTGCCGCGGCACGCCGGCCGGAGACGCAGTGGATGCAATCTGACGTGCCTTACGTACCGCACGACGGTCGCCCTCATTTTATCAGCGGCGTGGCATATATTTCGCGGGCCCGTCGGTCTTTCGCGTGAATAAGCAGCCTTCCCCCACGCCAGTATAAAGGGTGCTGCTCCCTGACATCTGGCGAGGTTCATTCCGACCGATACGCTACTGCTCCTATCACCCTAATACGGGCACTATCTGCTCGTCTCTGCACTTAGTTAGCTATCTAGGGCCTAGGCACACATGGCGACAGACGCAGACCAACCACACGCGCTCGACGACCCGACGCCCGCGCCGACGCCGCCGCAGATCGGGCTCGCGCGCCCCGGCGGGGCGAGCGGGAGCTGGGGCGAGGCGCCCGGCGGCGGCACGGGCGTGAGCGTGCGCCGCGGGCTGCACCAGTTCGGGCGCCTCGCGCGCGAGACGAGCCGCGCGAGCGAGAAAGAAACCGATGCGGGAAGGGGGCGCAGTGTAGGGCGGGAAGGTGAAGAGGATGGGGATGAGAAAATAGAGGAGGTGGAGGAGACGCCGCGCGCCAACGCCAGCCACCCCGGCGAAGAGGGCACCTTCGGCGAATCCACCCCCCACCCAGAAACACTGCAGGAAGCCGAAGCCGAAGAAGAAAAGGAGGGCGAGGACGGCGGGTTCGACCTGCGCGCGTGGATCGAGTCCCGCAGCGCGGCCGAGGACGCGCGCGGCATCGCGCGCAAGAAGCTGGGCCTCGCGTGGCGCGCCCTCGGCGTGCGCGCCCCCGCGGACGGGGCGACGCTCTTCATCAAGACGCTCCCGCGCGCGGTCCTCGGCACGTTCGGGCCCGACTTGTACTACATCCTCCGCGGGCTCCTTGGGGGGGTGTTGCCGCGGTCGGGAGGAGGGGGGGAAGGGGGAGGGAGGACGAAGGCGATATTGAGGGGGCACGCGGGGGTGCTGCGCCCGGGGGAGATGCTGCTCGTGCTCGGCCGCCCGGGGAGCGGGTGCAGCACGTTCCTGCGCGCGCTCGCGGCGTCGCTCCCCGCGGGGCTCGCGCTCGCGCCGGGGAGCAGCGTGAGCTACGGGGGTTTGAGCGGGGACGAGATTCGGAGGAAGTTGAGGGGGGAGGTGGTGTATAGCGGGGAGGACGATCTGCATTATGCGCATCTGACCGTGAAGCAGACCTTGCGGTGAGTCCCCGTTCTTCTGCGAGTAAAAGAGGGGCAAGGGCAAGGCTGATTGGGTATGGGCAGGTTCGCGCTGAAGAACAAGGTGCCAAGGGGCGCGCAAAGGCTGATGGGCGAGGGGCGCACGGACTTTGTGGAGAAGGCGGTGGATGTGCTGCTGAACATGTTCGGGATCCAGCACGTCGGCGACACGATCGTCGGCGACTCCTAGTGCGTCCCTTTCACTCCACCTGACGAGAGAAGCCCAGCGCTGACTGAGTGCAGCGTCCGCGGGGTGTCGGGCGGCGAGCGCAAGCGCGTGTCCATCGCCGAAGCGCTCGTGACGCGCGCCTCCCTCGTGGCATGGGACAACTCGACGCGCGGGCTCGACGCGAGCACCGCGCTCGACTACGCGCGCTCCCTGCGCCTCCTCACGTCCCTCCAGCGCACCTCCGCGACGGTCGCGACGCTCTACCAGGTCTCCGAGACGATCTACGCCGTGTTCGACCGCGTCTTATTGATGGACGCGGGGCGCTGCGTGTACTACGGCCCCACCGCGGGCGCGCGCGCGTATTTCGAGAGACTGGGCTTCGCGGGCGGCGCGCGCGCGACGACGGCGGACTTTCTGACGGGGCTGACGGACCCGCACGAGGTGCAGTTCCGGCCCGGGTGCGAGGGGAGCGCGCCGCGCACGCCGGAGGCAAGGGAGGCGGCGTGGTTGGCGTCGCCCGAGTATGCGCAACTGCAAGAGGAGATGAGCGCGTGGGATGCGGAGGTGGCGGCGAGCGGCGCGGCGGACGCGCTTGCCTTGAAAAGCAGCGTGCGCGCGGAGAAGAATAAAGGGGTTCGGGCGGGGAGCAACTACACGGTGCCGTTCCTGGTGCAGGTGCGCGCGTGCGCGGTGCGGCAGCTGCAGGTGAAGTGGGGGCAGCGCGAGGACATCTTCGTGAAGCTGTTCACGATCGTGAGCATCGCGCTGCTGATCTCGTCGCTGTTCCACGGGGAGGGCACGGGCACCGCGGGCGCGTACAGCCGCGGGGGGATCATGCTGTTCGCGGGGCTGTTCAACGGGTGGCTGCAGCTGAGCGAGGCGATCGAGGCGGTCGCGGGGCGCGTGGTGATCGAGAAGCACAAGACGTTCGGGTTCCACCGGCCGAGCGCGGTCGTGATCGCGCGCGCGCTGACGGACGTGCCGCTGCTCGTCGTGCAGTGCTTCCTCTCGAGCGTCATCATCTACTGGATGGCGGACCTCCGGCGGGACGCGGGCGCGTTCTTTGTGTTCTACCTGTACACGTTCCTCAGCGCGTACAACCTCACCGCGCTGTACCGCATGCTCAGCGCGTTCAGCCCCGGCTTCAACGAGGCGATCCGCTTCAGCGTGCTCGCCCTCAACGTCATCGTCGTCTTCATCGGCTACGTCATTCACCGGCCGCAGATGAACTGGATGAAGTTCCTGTCGTACATCAACGGGATCTCGTACGTGTTCGAGGGCTTCATGGTCAACGAGTTCACCTACGCCATCCCCTGCGCCGCCGCCTCCATCGTCCCCTTCGGCGCCCCCGCCCCCTCCGGCACCGCGTACCAGACGTGCGCCTTCCCCGGCAACACCCCCGGCTCCCTCTCCGTCCCGAGCGCGAGCTACCTCGCCACCGCGTTCGGGTACAGCCACAGCCATCTGTGGAGGAACGTCGGCGTCGTCATCGCGTTTACCGTCCTCTACCTCGTGCCGACCATCGTCGCTGCCGAGCTCCTCCCGTTCGCGGGCGGCGGCGCGGGCTTCACCATCTTTGCGCGCACCAAGAACGCCAAGCGCGCTGCCAAGCTCGCCAAAGCCCAGGCCGCACACCCCGACCCCGAGGCCAAAGCCGACCTCGCGCTGTCCCCCAGCCGCAGCGCGAGCGAGCGCACGGTCGGCGCGCGCGAGGACGAGAAGCCGCGCGCGGTCGACCTCGACGCGCGCCCGGTCTTCACGTGGCGCGACGTGCACTACGCCGTCGCGGGGAAGGACCTGCTGAACGGCATCGACGGGTACGTGCGCCCCGGGCAGCTCACCGCGCTCATGGGCATCTCCGGCGCGGGCAAGACGACGCTGCTCACCACGCTCTCGCAGCGCCAGACGACGGGTGTGGTCAGGGGCGAGATGCGCGTGGACGGCAGGCCGCTGGGGCCGGGGTTCCAGAAGGGCACGGGGTTCGTGCAGCAGCAGGACAACCACCTCCCCACGCAGACCGTGCGCGAGGCGGTCGCGTTCTCCGCGCTGCTGCGCCAGCCGCGCGAGGTGCCGCACGCCGACAAGATGGCCTCGGTTGACTCCATTTTGCGGCTGCTGGAGCTCGAGGACCTGCAGGACGCGCTGATCGGCGTGCCCGGCGCGGGGCTCGGCGTCGAGCGCCGCAAGCGCGTGACGATCGCCGTCGAGCTCGCCGCGCAGCCGGACGTGCTCCTCTTCCTCGACGAGCCCACCTCGGGCCTCGACTCCGCGGGCGCCGCGAGCATCGTGCGCCTCCTGCGCAAGCTCGCCGACGGCGGGCAGGCCGTCCTCTGCACGATCCACCAGCCCTCCGCGCTGCTGTTCGAGGCGTTCGACAACGTGCTGCTCATCGGCCTCGGCGGGCGCACCGCGTACTTCGGCCCGATCGGGGAGAAGGCGGGAAGGGACAGCGAGGTCGTGCGCGCGTGGTTCGAGGCGCACGGCGCGCCGCCGTGCGCGCCCGATGCGAATGTGGCGGAGTACATTTTGGAGCTGACGGCGGGGGACCGGAGCGGGCGCATGAACTGGGGCGCGCGCTGGGCGGGGAGCATGGCGGCCGCGCGCGTAAGGGCGGAGATCGCGGAGATGGAAGAGGCGCGCGCGAAGAGGCCCGCGGTGGAGGACGTGCGTGCGTCGCGGGAGTTCAGTGCGAGCTTGGGGACGCAGATTAGGTTGACGACGGTGCGGCTGTTTGTGGATCTGTGGCGGGATGCGGCGTATCCGTATGGGGTGCTGTTCTCGAACATCATCGTTGGGCTCGTGCTCGGGCTTGCGTTCCAGCGTGAGTTCTTCGTTTCTTTTTGTGTGTGCGGTGCTGACAGTGGGTTTGGCAGACCTCGGCTACGGCATCGCGGACTTCCAGAACCGCGTGTTCATCGCGTTCATAGTCATCACCAACTGTAAGCCCCCCTCCCCCCCTCCCGCGCCCCCTCACGCTGACCCCACGCGCAGTCCCCGCCGTGGTCAACGCGATCATCGCGAAGTTCTTCATGGTGCGCTCGCTCTTCGAGAACCGCGAGGGCCCGTCGAAGGCGTACTCGTGGGTCGCGCTCATCACGTCGTTCATCCTCACCTCGCTCCCCATCGGCGTCGCGTCCGCGGTCATCTACTTCCTCCCGAGCTTCTTCATCCCCTACTACGCGCGCTCGACGCCCGTGGCCGGGTTCGTGTTCCTCATGATTTTGCTGTTTAACTGGTTGTAAGCGCCCTTCCCCCCCTCCCCCCCTATTCCTCCTCTTCTTCCTACTCTGCTTGCTCACCCACCCCGTAGTGCGATCCTGTTCTCGTTCGCGCTGGCGAGCGCGGCGCCGACGCCGACGACGGCGGCGAACATCCTCCCGTTCCTGCTCTCGATCATGGCGATCGTGAACGGGATCATCGTGCCGCACGCGGAGATGACGAATCCCTGGCGGGACTTTGTGTACTGGGTCAACCCGCTTACCTGTGCGTCCCCCCCCCTCCTCCCCTTCCCTCTCCCCCTCCCCCTTCTTTCCCCGCTTTTTTATTTAGAGAGCTAACACGCGTGTGCAGACTACGTGGGCGGTTTCCTGGGCGCGACGCTGCACGGGCTCGAGGTCGTGTGCACGCCGACGGACCTCGCGGTGTTCGACCCGCCGCCGGGCCAGACGTGCGGCGCGTACGCGGGCGCGTGGGCCGCGCAGAGCGGGGGGTACCTCGTCGACGCGGCCGCGACCGCCGGGTGCGGGTACTGCGCGTACTCGAGCGGCGACCAGTACCTGACGACGCTCGACATCCGGTATGAAGATAGGTGGCGCGACTTTGGGATCTTCTTGGCGTATGTGGTGTTCAATGCGTTCCTCGCTTATGTGCGTGCTCTCTCCCTCTTCCTTTTGTTGGGTGATGATGCTGATTTGGATGGGCAGTTCTGCTATTACATGTTCCGCGTGCGGCAGGTGTCGGTGTGGGGGTCGCTGCGCGCGCGCTTCCGGCGGGCACCCAGTGCTGATGCTAACTGATTCGTGGACACTGGTTCTATGCATACCCGGGATAGATTTACAACTTAGAGATATGAGCATATTTTAGACAGTCTGATTTGCATCGCATTTACTTATAATCGAATACGTTTTGCCGCTTTCCTGTCAGTCGTCGCTCAGCGCTTGTATCTGGGGCTACAGCCCGCTGCCGTCACCGTCGCGACTGGCGCCAATTTGTGACTCTGAACTTCACCGCCTTGGGTGACGAGGCCTGACTCGTTGTGAATCTACCATTCTCGCTCGTGCGCTCTTAAATGCGGGCAGGCGCCCCTGTCTCGGAGGCCACCGATCCTCGACCGCGCTGCGATCACGCATCTCACTCTTGACCACCGCACCATCGATATCCTGCAGGCGCAACAACACATCGCGCGCCATGGCACCGCAGCACAGCGACGACGACGACGCGCGGCTCATCGCCGCGCTGCACCGCGCCGCCGCGAAGGACCCGAAGCTCGTCAGGTCGAGCGAGTACGCCGCGCCCGCGGACCCGCGCGTGCGCGTGCGCAGCTGGAAGATGGCCGAGCACAGGTACTACGACGTGCCCTCGCCGTTCCCCACGCTCGCGCGCGGGCTGTTCACGGCGCAGATGCCGGATGAGGAGGAAGAGCGCATCGTCGTGCGCGGGTACGACAAGTTCTTCAACATCGGCGAGGTGCCGTGGACGAATGTGCGTATCCCATCGATCATCCATCGCGTGCGCTGACGGGGCGCAGTGGGCGGCGCTGGCGGCGCGCACGGCGGCGCCGTACACGCTGACGCTGAAGTCGAACGGGTGCATCATCTTCGTCGGCGCGCTCTCGCCTACGCAGATCCTCGTCACGTCGAAGCACTCGCTCGGGCCCGGGCTCGATGCGGAGAAGAGCCACGCGGCCGTGGGCGAGCGCTGGCTCGAGAAGCACATCGCGGCGCGCGGGAAGACGAAGGAGCAGCTCGCGCAGACGCTGTGGGACCGGAACCTGACCGCCATCGCTGAGGTGTGTGCCCCGCCTCCCCGCGCTCACACTTGCTTATCGCGCGCAGCTCTGCGACGACAGCTTCGAGGAGCATGTCCTGGGGTACCCGCCGGAGCAGACGGGCCTGCACCTGCACGGGCTGAACACGTCCGCGAAGGCGTTCCACACGCAGCCCCCCGCGGAGGTCGACGCGTTCGCGCGCGAGTGGGGCTTCATCGTCACCAAGTCCGTCGAGCTCCAGACCGTCGACGAGGTGAAGAAGTTCACGGACGGGGCGGCGGAGACGGGCTCGTGGAACGGCGAGCCGATCGAGGGCTTCGTCGTGCGCACACACGTGGTCGCGCCCCCGCCCGGCGAGCCCGCGTCGAGCGCGACGCCGTACCCGCCGAATTCAACGTTCTTCTTCAAGGTCAAGTTTGACGAGCCGTACATGATGTACCGCGACTGGCGCGAGGTGACGAAGAAACTGCTGACCGCGAAGGCGAAGGGCCAGTGGCACGCCAAGGCAGAGGTGCCGCTGCCGAAGAAGAAGATGCAGCGGCCCGAGACTAAGTTATATGTGGAGTGGGTAAAGAGGGAGATCGTGAAAAAACCGGAGGCGTTCAAGGAGTTTAACCAGGGGAAGGGGATCATTGCGACCAGGGAGAGGTTTCTGAAATGGATGGAGAGCGAGGAGGCGAAGAAGCAGGCCGAAGGAGGGCCTTCGTCGCGTCCATCGTCTCCAGTCGCAAGCGGGAAGAGAACCAAGGAATTTGGGAAAACTATCATCGTCCCGGTCGCCATACCAGGTTGCGGTGAGTAGAGAATGATTCGCCTTCCTCATACAAATGTTTCTTACGTGATTTTACAGGCAAAACAACAGTTGCAGTAGCTCTGTCTCACTTATTTGGGTTTGGACACACGCAGAGCGACGATGTTACCGTGAAGAAAGCAGCACCTGCATTTATAAGAAATGTGGGCGCCTTGTTGAAGGACCACGATGTGGTCATTGCAGACAAGTGAGTCAAGATTGCCTTTTCATTCAATACATCGTTCTGAACATCGTTTCAACCCAGAAACAACCACTTACAACAGCATCGCGAGCAGTTGAGAGCACTCGCTAACAAGCAGAATCCTCCTGCGCGGCTACTTGCGCTCCACTGGCTGACGGATCAACCCCCAGCGATTGTCCATCGCATAATGGGAGATCGCATCGTGGCTCGCGGGAGCAAACACCAATCCCTACTGGCGGACGACACCGACGCGCGAGCACACGAAGAAGTGATATGGATGTTCCTTACCAACAAGGAAGAACTTGGGCCGGAGGAGGTAGACGAGGAGATTGAGATGAGCATCGAAGATACCCTTCCGGAGGCGGTGAGGAAAGCGGCGGACGGGTGCGCACGAATCTTGGGCTTGGAGACGCCGATGCAGGAGCAAGTCGACGAAGCTGTGCAGGTGGCCCGCGGCTACGCGCCTAAAGCACAAGGCAGGAAGGACATTGCCAAGGACAAAGCAAAAGCTACTCCTCGGTACTTCGGACTCCTTCCTGAAGTCGACCTCCAGTCCGTTCTCGGCCCCAAGCTTCAAGGCCAGGACACGGCATTCTGGGATGACCTTGTCAAGCGGAAAGCAGTGACCAAGCGTCCGCATGTAACCATCACACACCAGAAAACCCAGCCCGCTGAGAGTGAGCTTTGGGAGCGCTGTCTGGTGCTGCATCGCATGCAAACGCCGCCACCTCTCTTCAAGTTCAAGCTCGGCCAGATCGTGTGGAACGACAGAGTTATGGGCGTGACTGTAGACGAGCTACAATTGGCGGAAGGCGGGGAGGGACAGGAAGGGGCGGAATTTGTTTCGAAGCTGCCAAAGGAAGTCAGGGACAGACTACATATCACAGTGGGTACTCGGGACTCTGGTGTCCCGCCCGTCGAGGCTATGGAGCTGGTGAATGCTTGGAGGAATGGGCAGCGAGAAGGTGCGCATTGCGTGGAGCTGACAGGTGTTGAAGGGGAAGGGAGGGTCAAAGGCTTATTTTGACATGTACATGAAAACAGAAGTAACCCCACTCTCAACATATTTGAGCGCATCGATTCCACTGGCAGTCAGTGACTAACGGTGGTATTAGTGGAGGTTTTGATTCTTGCTCAGGTTTGCCAAGCACTTGTCGACTTCAACTTCCATGTCGAATGCCTCGATGCTACCTCTTGATATTGGTGTATTGTATCGATTGGCGGGCGAGTTCGAAATTGTGGCACGAGTTCAGGCTCGTTCCTGATGATTCCTCAAATTGATTTTCGGAGCTATTGGTGCGGAGTTCCTGCGTATTTGATCATGTTTGAGCACTGTGACCCGTCGTCTTCTCCACCACCATGCACCCCTGCCTCGCGGTGCCAGAGATCGTCAGTGACATCGCCGAAGAAATTGCCGCAGATGGAGATCGGGGCCCTTCCCCGTGGGCCACCCTTGCAAGCTTCGCACTCACATGCCGCGTGATCAGCGAACCAGCACTCGACTCACTATGGAAAGTTCAAAGTTCCTTAGTGCCGTTGCTGCAGACGATGCCATCCGATCTCTGGGGGAAAGACCCCGCCGTTCTAAATTGGATAGTGGGTAACATCCACGATGCATATGCCCAGCTGGTAACTGATTTTATCCAGACCATCTGCAGGCCGATAGTTCCTGCGGACTGGTCTCGGTTTCACATTTACGCTCCTCGTATCCGCCACTTCATCGACTGGCCTGAGGGCAAACGCCATGGCGTCCCCAACCCTGGCGATACGTATCCGAATCCTGAAAGCCTTCAAGCTCTCGCATTAGCAAGACCCATGGACGCAGTCTCGTTCTGCCCGCAAGTTCGCAGTCTGGACTGGGAGATACTAGTCGACAACACGGATGGAACCCTCTCGTGTATGGCACTCTTCATGGGTGCAGCGACAATGAGCGTCGCGCTCGACATGAGTAATTTGGCGCTGCCCGGGCTTTCATCTGCGCTATCAATCATCTCCAACTTCCCCACACTCCAGCGGGTGGATATCAAATCTTACCCCAGAAGACATTTTGGATACCCTGACTCCACCATGGAAGCGGCGCATCTTCTGGAGTTCTTCTCTCAAGGTCGGCGCCTACGGTCGATTGATTTAGATGACCCGCTTCCACGGACCATCGCAGTGCTTTTCGCAGGTTTCGTGCATTTGACACGACTGGTGATTGCCGTCAACGACGAATATCCGACTTATCAGACATCTGGCTTTCAAGCGCTAGAGTTTCTCAACATAACCAGCAAGGGCCTTTTACCTGCGAATTCGTTCATCCGCATGTTGAAATCGCCACTGCGTACCTTGCGCATTTGTGTCGAGGGTGGCCCCAATCCCTCGTCGCGGGACATCGCGGAAACCTTCGAGGCGATAAGCGCACACTGCTTGCACACGCATCTGCGATCTCTCGCGTATATCTCGCGACTCCAAATGCACGAGAACAGCCTGCCAATCGGCGAGGACATTATCAGACCTCTACTCGATTTTAAGCATCTTTCGACCCTGGAACTCCGAGCCAAACTCCCGATCCGTCTAGGGGATGAAGCTGTGCGAGAAATGGCCACCACCTGGCCCCAGCTCTCTTGCCTCATTCTCGGCCGGGGGGGCTGGCGCCAAAATTCGAGCGTGACGCCGGCCGGGTTGCTGCCCTTGCTCCGCCTGCACGGCTTGTCCGAGCTGCACATAGCTATCGACGCCACCACGGTCAACTGTCCGCCACAGTCGGGGGCTGTGGAATCAGCCGAAGGCACCTCCCAGATCCGCATTCTAAATTTCCAGGACTCTGCAATCAGCGATGCGTCATGGATGGCGGCATTTTTATCGAAGCATGCACCCAGAATTGAGGAGGCTCTGTCATGGGATAATAAGTGCATGCAAAATTCTGGGTTGGATGTTTCTCTTGTCAAGGAATATTCAGAACGGTGGGAAGAGGTTGGTCGCCTCATGGATGTTCGAAACAAGGAGAAGATGGCTGGGTAGCCTCGTGTATATTATTTCAGTAAGTTTGCACTGCTTGTGTATCGCAGCATAACCAACCGAACCTCCCATCTTTCAAGTTACTTGTATTTTTTATTTTGATGTTTAGTTGTTCCTCTGAGGATGAAATATATCAGCTACGTGTACTTCGCTCACATAGAATCAAAATTTTTCGGGCGAATGACACCGTCTCGGTCGCACGATATCGAGTTTCATGACTTCTGCTCTATTAACTTCTCGTAACATAACACACAACCTCGATGGTACGATGCAGGAACTCGACAACGGCCCCGCGCTTTCGCCTCCCGAGAGCCATCTTCATCACATTACATCACTTGCAGCACGCGGCCATCACCCCGACCATTATATTCCGCAAGTTACGATTCCTCGACCTCCATTGCTGTCTAGATTACAACCATCGCCAGGGAGGACTCTCCTCTTTAGGCAACCACGACAACCGGCACCAGGACCCCGGAACTTCCAGCCAGCAAAAGTCTTAGGAGGGGACTTTCTATCCTTCATACTTGCCTAGCTACTATCTTCATATCGAAACTGCTACAATACACTATCTAACTACTCTTGGTAACATTCAAGATGTCCGACTCTTTGTCCTCAGGTACGAACCCGAAGACTGTGAGCGGCGGGTCAAGTAGGACCCCGACTCCTGCCAGCACGACTAGCAAACCAGTACGAGAAACGAGAAAGAACACAGGCCCGCGCACCTCGAGAGAGAAAGCCATGGACTCGGTCCTAACCGCAGACGACGCACTCGAGAAACTTACCAAAGCGGGCTTCACAGTCGACAGGATGACGATGTCGGCTGAGAAGATGGCGATCATGATGATGCAACTAGGTGCCCAGCTAACTTCTGCGACGGTTGACAATGCGGCGATGTTGCTTAAGGCAATGGCCCTGATAGTTGAAGAGATGGGGACGTTTGGAGCGACTGACAGCCTGGTGCAGGGAGTGCTCTCGGCGATCACTGGAGAAGAGCCGGCACAGGCCATCGCGAGGACGGTCATGAACGAGATGTGGACTCCTATTCATGACCTGAAACAGCTCAAGAAGGAGTTTGAGGGCGCGAGGGACGACTCCCTGACGTGGTTTGACGCTATGAAAGTTGAGCTCAAGGCTGAACTAAAAGACGAGATTAAGAAGAGCACGGAACGCGCTACGGCGAGCATTTACGAGGCCTCAAAACTGATGCACGAGGAGGCCGAACGCCTGGAAGCGTTGAACAGTGCAGCAGAAAAGAGTGCCCTCGCCGCGAGCCGGGAGCAGGAAGTAGTGAGCGAGCCCCCCCGGACGGCACAATCTTCATCCCCGGCGACTTGGTGGTCAAACCACAGGGACAACGGAACCCTCCCGCCGCCGATCCCACGCCAGATACCAGCCCCTACTCCCCAGGTTTCGTACGCTCAGATGACGCAGATGAAGCTGACCTTGACCCAGCGCCAGATTTTGGACAAGAACAAATCGGACGCGTGTAAGGTTCTATTCGCCCCCTGCATGGGAGGAGCCACTCAGGGACTCGAAGGACTTACCCCAGAAGTGCTGTTGGCAAAAGCGGAGGCGGCCCTAGAGGCGTTGAAGGTGGCCGGCACGGAGGTACCTGAAGGGTGCAGCTTCGTGGGCGCAAAGAACCTTGTGAAAGGGGATGTGGTTTATGTTCTCAACTCACCCGCCGCAGCGTCATGGCTCAAACGCGAGAGAGGCGCATTCCTAAAGGTCTTTGGAGCCACGTCAAAGATTGTGGACCCAGAATGGCGGGTATTGGCAGAGAATGTGCCGGTTTCCTTCTGCATCACTACTCAATCACTGCGAGGGCTTGAAGAGAAGAACGCACTCACTCCCAGCTCCATTATGAGTGCCGAATGGATGGTCGCGCAGAGCAAGAGAAAACTGGGCCAGAAAACAGCGCACATGATCTTCAAATTCAACTCCCCGGAGAGCGCCAACCTAGCAATCAGAGCGGGAATGTACGTCCAGGCGAAGAGATGCGAGGTGAGGAAGAAGAAGGTGTTTGCCCCGCAGTGCTTCAAGTGCCTGGAAGTGTTCCCGAGGCAGATGCACATTGCGGCCACCTGCCCGAGCGCGCATATCGTGTGTGGCCTGTGCGGTAAGGCTCACCACTCTTCCAGCTGTCCTCTCAAGAACGAAGACCCGGCTCACCACTGGTGCCCCAATTGCAAGGTGTATGGGCACGGCGCGAGTGACAAGTTGTGCAAGACGGCCATGAAGATGGTTGTCGAGCTCAACAAGAAAAACCCAGAGGACCTCTTCCGCTACTTTGTTGTGGAGGATGACGAATTCACGTTCGAGCTCATTCACCCAGACGCAGCTGAGTTCACGGGCGGACGGGGCCACCTGTACCAAGAAGAACATTACGGCGACTGGACGACAGTCAACGGATACAAGTCGAAACAGTACAACTACACCGGCCAGGAGGTACCCTCCGAACCCAACATGGCAAGATGGATTGACCAGAGGACGGCGGCAGTCACCAATGCAAACGAAGCCAACCCCCAGGACCGCACGCAAGAACAGAGGGAAATTCTGGAGGCAGAAGCAAACAAAGTAAAGAGCGACGCTAAGGCCCAGAAAATCGCTCAGATGAAAGCCGCAGCAGCGAAAGTTCAACGTGCCTTAAACGTGATCGCAGCAGTAGACGACCACACAGAGCAGGCTCGACTGGAAGCCGTAGCGGCCGAAGAGGCAGTCATGAAGTCGAACCGCGACAAGAAAGAAGCAGAGAGGCTTGCTTTTGAAGCCGCAGGTACTGACGACGAGACTGACCTTGCGATTGAAGCAGGACTATCCGGAACCACCAACCCCATCAAACCCGCCACCAGCATCCCAGGACCCCCGGCCGCCCCCCTCAATAACCAACGTGTCAATGTCTGATACACCCGGCCGAACACAACCCCTCTTGCTACGAATTGCAAATATTAATGTAAATAAATCGACGGACGCCCAGGTGGACTTCATTCAGCGAATGGACCCAAAAGACTGGGACATAATATGTATTCAAGAACCCGGTTTCGACTTCAAAAACAAAACAAGAGCGACGATGAAATGGACTCCAGTATATCCGAGGCGGCACGACAACAAGGTGAAGCGTACAAGATCAATGATGTTGATTAACGCAGAACTGCCGACGACAAACTGGAAGGAACTCAACATCGACTCAGTGGACGTCACGGGCATTCAAATCGGGGGCACCTTTGGGAAGATTCGGGTATTCAGCATCTACAACAACCAAGACAACGACGCGACCATGACAGCAGTGGACACCTTTCTCCACGAGCAAGAACTGTCCCAAGAGGCGAACGAGGAGGTTCACGACGTGTGGATGGGCGACTTCAATCGCCATTCCCCCCTCTGGGATGACCCAGGCAACATTCAACTTTTCACGCCGGAAGCCAACAGGAAAGCGGAGCGACTTCTCAACATGGCGGCGAACTGGAAGATGACGATGGCACTCCCTGCCGGCATTCCAACCCTCGAGCATACCTCCTCAAAGAACTGGACACGCCCCGACAATGTCTGGGTCGATGCGGAACTGATGGCGAATGTGGTCAAGTGTGATGTGATGGAGGGGGAGCGGCCCATCTGCACTGACCACTTACCGTTTATGTTGCAGCTAGACACCTCCCCAGACCGATCCGAACCACACGAGCGCTGGGACTGGCGAGGAACTAACTGGAAGGAATTCACGGCCATGGTAAAGGGGGAAGCGGCTCTGTTCCCCGCAGACGAGATCACGAGCATCGCCCAATTCCACGAGGAGCTCGAGCGCCTAGACGAGCTGCTAGACCGGGCTCGCACAAAACACACCCCCAAAGTGAAGCACTCCCCATATATGCGACGGTGGTGGTCAAAGGAGCTCGCCGACATGAGGAAGGACGTTGCAAAACTGGCCAGGAAAGCTTACACCCAGGGGAAGAAGGGCAACAAGGCGCACCCAATCCACCGCGAACACAAAGATAAACGAAATGAATACGCCGCGGCCATCAAAGCAGCAAAGAAGGAGCACTGGCTCGAGTGGCTCGAGGGCGTCGACACCAGCACAATCTGGAACGTTCACAAGTTTGTGGCCTCGCCGGCCAGCGATGGGGGAAAAGCGAGGATCCCTACGCTCAAGACCACGGACGCTGACGGGGTGACCAGAGAAGTCGACACCGACGAAGGGAAAGCTAAAGTACTGCACGAGACTTTCTTCTTCCCAGCGCCGGCACCTCATCCAGAGCAGCAAGAGGAAACATACCCGGAACCCTGCGCTGAGTTCGAAGAGCTATCGGAGGAGCAGATGCATCGAGCAATACGCAAGCTGAGTCCATACAAGGCAGGAGGAACTGACGACTTCGTCAATGCAGTATACACTCACTGCAGACATGAACTCGTCCCCACAATCACCAGACTTGCACGAGCGACCTTTCGCCTCAAATACTACCCGGAAAACTGGACCGGATCAATCACGGCAGTGACGAGGAAACCTGGCAAAGCTGACTACTCGAAAGCGAAAGCGCACCGGCCCATCACCCTTCTCCGATGCCTTGCAAAGACCATCTGTTCCGCCGTCGCCGAATACATCGCATACCTAGTGGAGAAGTTTCAACTGCTTCCAGCCAACGCGTTCGGGGGGCGGGCCGCCCGTTCTTGTGCCGACTCACTGATGCTCAACGTGGACTGGATTTACGAGAAGTGGAGAGAAGGGAAAGTCGTCTCCGGACTCTTCCTGGACATCTCTGGTGCGTTTCCAAACACTGCCATCCCGGTACTGATCCACGACATGAGGAAACGGGGTATACCCTGCGAAATCACCGACTGGATCACGCGCATGAATGAAGGCCGTACTACAATACTCGCATTTGACGGATACAAATCCCAACCCTCCCCAGTACTCAGCGGCATGGATCAAGGCAACCCCTTATCCATGATTCTCTATGTCTTCTACGCGGCCGACCTCCTCCGCCTCTCAGGCAACCCAGACGAACTGTCCACAGCATTTGTGGACGACACTACGCTGCTGGCGGCTGGAAAGGACTTTGTGACGACCAACAAAAAACTGAAGAAAATGATGACGAGAATGCATGGGGCAAATGAGTGGTCGGTTTCTCACAATGCCGCGTTCGAAGTTGACAAGTTTGCACTCGTCCACTTCTCAAGGAAGCCGATATCGAGAGCTAGAGATGGCGCTATGCGCACCATGCTGAGACCATCACTGACACTTGGTGACATAGTCATCAAACCTAGCGCCTCGGCCAAGCTGTTAGGAGTCCACCTGGATCAAGAACTCAGATGGAAGACTCACGTGAACGCAGCCCAGGCGAAAGGTATGTCCTACATCATGGCCGCAAAGAGATTATCGCAAGGGAAGAGAGGAGTCCCGGGGCGAGTAGCCGTCCAGCTCTATTCGGGAGTGGTCGTCCCAAAGATGCTGTACGCGGCCGAGGTCTGGTGTCAACCAATCGAGAAACCCCTGCCAGGAAAGAAGCGCAAGAGAGGCTCGGTAGGCTTCGCTAAAAAGATGGCTCCTGTGCAGAGGATGGCAGCCATCTTCGTGACGGGAGCCATGAAGTCTACCCCAACAGTAACACTTGATGCACACGCAGATTTCCTCCCCATGGAGCTACTCATTAACCGAGTCTGCTTCCGCGCCGCCCTGCGATGGGGTACAAAGCCAAATCAGCACCCACTACATGAGCGTGTCTCTAGAGCAGCAAAGAAGAAAGATGAGACTTACACCTCCCCGCTGAGTATCCTATTTGCAGCCGCAGAGATTAACCCTGATAAGCTCGAGAAGGTGGACATCGTGCGCCAGAGCCCGCAGTGGATCAGCCCCATCGAAGTTCGCATCGCCAGTGACAAGAACCAAGCGATGATGGAGGAAGCAAGCGACGACGCACCTATCAAGATTTACTCTGATGGATCAGGCCTGGAGGGCCGGATCGGAGCTGCCGCCGTCATGTTCAGATGGCGAGGCCCCGGCCTCCCAGCAATCCGGTCTCTGAGAAGGTATCTGGGGACTGAGGATCAGCAGACCGTCTATGTGGGGGAGCTGAGCGGAGAGCTCATGGCTCTCCAACTATTGCTCACAACAGAAGCCGGTGACGATGGCCTTACAAAGGCCTCGGTCTACGTCGACAACCAGGCCTCCCTGCTGGCCCTGTCGTCTAATATCCCAGTCCCGGGCCACCAACTGACTGACGCCATTCACGACCTCTACCTCAAAGTCATGGCCAAACACCCCGGCATAAAAATTTCCTTCCGCTGGATAGCAGCCCACAAAGACGTGCAGGGAAACGAGAAGGCTGACGAACAGGCGAAACTCGCCTCGAGCGGAACCCGCGACTCCCCCAGGGCCGACCTCCCCGAGGCCTTGCGCGAAACCCTCAAATGGAACAAGTCGGCGGTCGAGATGGCGACTATGAAGCGGCTGAAAGCCAGAGCTGCCGAGATCTTGAGATGCTCAAAGCAGTGGGAGATGCTTGAGCGAGTCGACCCTTCCATGCCATCGACCAAGTTCCGGAAGGCGCAGGCAGAGATGACGAAAGGACAAGCCGCGTTGTACATTCAGCTACGTTCAGG